>RJWT010024745.1:0-16353 GCA_004365215.1 Cuniculus paca | reverse complement strand
AAAACCCCGAAATCTGAGCCCAGGCTGCCTCTGCAGGGGTCTTCACTAGTGTGGGGAGAGTGTGATGGCCTGAGTGAGGAACATTAAGTCTTGAGAGAATAGAAGTGACAGGAAGATGGGGCAAATGGATCCTGGAGTGCTCCTTGGAATGCTGAATGCAGTCTTGAGCTGCTCAGACTTGTATCTATTTTGTTTAATGAGAACCCTTCATTCTGCAGGAAGGGAATATCTGTGCCACCTACAATGAGACAAACTCAATCAGCACATGAGATTATCTGCATGACCTTTAAGAAAACTCTTCTATCCTCTACCCTGCCCTGTCATGCTGTGCCTACAAGAGGAAACTTACAAAGAAAGATCTCACTGTATGCTGGGTGGCCATGAATTTCCCCTTGACTCACAGACAGATGAAAGCAATTTGAGTCCTAGTCACCAGGAAACAGGAAGTCTCTCCCAGGGTCTTTTGATCTTTTGTTGCTCCAAAAAGGTCCACATATCATTGCTTTGCCACTTTAGGCCATTAAACCCATTTTGCTCTTTATATACCTGCTAAACATAGACACCAAAATGAAGAAATACAGCCTAAATAAAGATACCAATAACAGCTTACAGGAAGTATTGAAAATAGCTCTGCAGAAGGTTAGGAGCCAATGGCTTTCCCACTGTGGGCTCTAAAGGTACTCTCTTTGATCTGCTACAAGGTCCCTTCACCACAGGTATGAAATTAGAAATTTTGAGGGTTATTGAGCACTGATTTTTCACAATGGATCAGCTAGAGGTTATTAGACATAGGGAATGTGAAGTCATAATACGCTAGGAAGACAAAGGAGACTCGTGAGGGCGGACACAGCACTAGCCACGGTTTGCCACTTCTGACTCCCGGTTCTATGGGCGGAACGTGAGCACTTCTGCTGGGGAGTTGTAGAAAAGCTGTGATTGAAAAGGTTGACTTTACTAAGATGGTCAGAAACAGATCACAATCCAGACCCAGGAGATTCCTCTCCAGAGTCAGGTGGTGGCCGGCCCTTGTACTTTATCAAATTTCCCATTGATCCGGGATTTAGGCAGGCGATAGAGCATGGTGGTGAAGCCTGAAAGCTTTAGAGAGAAAGAGAACTGAATTTGATTCTTGACTCTGCATGGTCTAATGTGTTCCTATTGTAAAAATCATCTCTCTGAGTGACAATGACCTGGTCTGTAAAGTGGTACTAAAATTAGTGCTTCCTGTCTCGCATTGCTGTGAGGATTATGTGATACAATATGGGGCCCTCAGGGAGGGCTTCATCATGGAGGTGACCGGTATGGAGTGGACCACTACGTTCTGCCACAGGACACACTCAGAGTTTAAATGCTCTCCTCACTCTACTCTGGCTTCCTCCCTGACCCACTGATCCTTGCTGCTGATCATCCCTTATTTGATAATTAGAGAAAGGAAGAAGAAGATGGGAGATTTGCAGTCACTGTGGGTAAAATGCAGAGACAAGCCTAGACCTACCCACATGGCATTGAAGATAGAGAAAGCTTCGGAGGAACTCTCTGAAAGGTAAAGCCATTCTCCCTTTGGAAACCATAAATAAGAAGCCAGTGATTTACTATCCAGAAGAACAATAGACCAGAGAGCTTCACTACTGGCCTGTGAAAGTGATGAGTGCTTACGAGGCCTCCTCTTGCACTCAGCGCTTCCAAGAGTTCCCAGCGCTTTCTCCTAGAGGCACTTCTGCTCTTCTCTCACTCTTTTGGCTTAAAAAAGAAACTCATCTTTCTCCACCATTCTCATTTCTCCTATCTAATCTTCTCCTTATTTCTTTTTCTGCTTCGTGGTCTGGCTTTGTTGCCAACCTGGGTAGACATTCTCAGGAGCTCTTAGGAGAGCTCTTATCTCAGGATCAGGTTTTCTCCCTGTCCTCTGGCCAGTAATAAAACAAAGGACAAAATGTCACATCTCCTAGCAACAATATCTCTTTATGGAAGCTTTGTCTGTTCTGCTTTGGTCTTTTCCTCTCCAATTCACTGGCTTTGCATTGGAGGGACTTTCCTATTTTTCTCCTTTTGTTACCTCTTGACTTCTACAAAGAATAGATTAGACTTCCTCTTTCTAGTATCTTATTTCCAATAAATTCAAAATACTTTCCTCAAATGTGGGGCAATCTGAGAAAATGGAAAAGTCAAAGTAATGTCAATCTTCATTTCTAGTTTCCTGTCCTGACTTGGTGACCAGAGTCCCAGGATCTACATTTCTCCTCCTAAAGCACTTCAAGGTTAACCTCCAGAGCTTTTAGGGTTAGATTGGCTGCTGGAGGCTCTGGTGCTCCCAAACAACTGTCCTCCTCCCTGATGCCCTTGTGGAATATGAAAACTGTTTTGGAGGCCTGTGGAAAGGAACCCATCAACATTCAAGTGTGTACCCTATTTCCAAGTAATAGACTCCTTGTGTTACCGTCTTTCTGTTTCAATTTTGTACTACTCCCTTGGTCCTAAATCAAGTGTAGCCCTGGCCCATTACACATCTCCTTTCCATTTTTACTGCCACTACCTTAATTCAAGTGCTTATTTTTCATAACTGAAGTATTCTGCTAATACTTACATTACTTTCCTAGGGCTGCCATTAAGTAGAAGAGAATCACAAGCTAAGTGGTTTAAATTAACAGAAATTTATTCTTTGAGAGTTTTGGAGGCCAGAAGTCTGAAGTGAAGCTGTTGACAGGGCCATCCTTCCTCTAAAGGGCCCTAGGGCAGACGCTGTGGCATGCTTTTATCATAGCTCTGGTATTGGAGGCAATCCTTGCCGCCGTTCCTTGACTTGTAGCTGTATAATGATAAATCTGCCTCAATTTTCACATAATGTTCTCTTTTCTGTGTTCTTCTTTGAAGGAAGACAGTCATATTGGATTAGGGTGCTCTCTAATGATTCACATTTTAGCTAGATTGCATCTGGAAGCTTCTATTTATACATAAATTCATATTCACAGGAAGAGAAGTTTGAGGCTTCCTCATCCCTTTGGGGACGACACAATACAATCCATGACAATACCCTAATGGGTCCATCTGCCACTGGTGTTTTTCTTTACTTTAATTCATCCTTTTTAACACAAGTTTTCTAAAATACTTACCAGACCATTTACACTTGAATTTTTAAAAACAATCTACAAAAGTCTCCATTACTTTACAATATAATTATTTTTGAAGAGACTATAACCAAATGAAATAAAACAGAGTAGAGTCAATCACAACACAACAATGAACGTGGTACATGACTTCTAAACAGGATAACAGGCAATCGGTAATGGCTACCATAATGCCTCTTGTTATCTTCAAAATAAAACTGCCCATACCATCAGGCATAAATAAAATCAAACAAAATAGAACGGAATAAAACCATTAAAAAAAATGAAAGCAATACAGAATTTCAAAACAAGATAATAGTAAAACAACTGTGGCTACCATAATGCTTCTTATCTTCAGAGTAGTTGCCTATACCTTCAGCTATAATACAATCAAACAAAACAAAATAGAGTAAAATCAATCAAGACAAGACAATGAAAGCAATACATGACTTCAAAACAAGGTAATAGGAAGCCCACAATGGCTACCATTATATATTTTGTTATCTTTGAATGCAATATAATTTTTAAATTTGCATTTCAGGCCTTTTTCATTTTAGGCATTTCTTGTCTTTCATTCCAGAGCATTCTGCCATCCTCACTCTTGTGAACCCTGCAGAGTGTGACTCTGTTAACTCTTTTACATCATTTGGAGTGTTATATATTTGCTCACAGTTTTTATTTTTTTAATCTAAGCCCCATTTCTCCTTCAAATGATTCAATCCACCCTTGATTTTTCCACAATGCTTTGCTTATTTTGCTGGTATTGGGAAATTTCTCACATTGTACCTTCATCTTACTGAGAGTTGGACTGATTTTCCCAATGCTTGGTGCCTGTGATCTGTAAATACATGTTTTTGAAACAAGAAATTCCAGACAGAAAGAAACTATTTGATAATTAACCTTATCGATTTTTTCCTTGTGTTCTTTTTGAGTCTTAACACTGTGATTATGCCCCCCCTACATCCTACCTCGTGCTTTTGGTGGCCACATGAAGTGAGTACAAAAGTACAAGCTGGATCATAACTTCATGTAGGATGTGATCCTTCTAGCTTGCATCTCATCATAGTAAATTCAAAAAGTCTTGGCCTTTTGTGGCTGAGAGACATGTTTTTCTTCTGACTCTTGTTTCATCATCCTGTTTTGTATTATTTATTGGTCCTCACTGTATTTCATAGTATTCTCTCTTCCGTAGCTTTCCATATTGGATTATTCCCTTGTGGAAAAACCTCTGGTTGGAGCACAGACAAAAAACTGACCCAAAGATCAATGGAACAGATTAGAATGCAGAAACAACTCCAGACACACTAAACCATCTTATCTTTGACAAAGGGGCCAAACACATTCACTGGAAGAAAGATAGCCTCTTTCATAAATAGTGCTGGAAAAACTGGCTCTGTACATGTGAAAGATTAAAATTGGATCCATATCTTTGACCATGCACTAAACTAAATTTGAAATGGATCAAAGATCTAAATATTAAAACAGAAACGTTAAATCTGCTAGAAGATAGAATAGGTAAACTCTTGATGATGTTGGTGTAGGTAAAGACTTTATAAATAAAACGCTGATCACACAGGAACTATCACAAAGAATCAACAACTGGGATCTTATCTTACTAAAATGCTTTTGCACAGCAAGAGACACCACCAACAGAATGAAGAGATAATCCACAGTGTGGGAAAATGTTTGCCAGCTGTTCTTCAGACAAAGGGTTACTATTGAGAACATATAAAGAACTCAAAAAAATCAGACCTCCCAAATTTAAAGACCCAATCAAAAAATGGGCATCTGAGATGAATACACACTTCTCAGATGAAGAAGTACAAACAGCAAATAAATATATGAAAAAATGTTCAACATCACTGGTCATTTGAGAGATGCAATTTAAAACAACACTGAGATTCCATCTCACCCCAGAAAGAATGACAATTATCAAGAAATCAACCCATAACAAATGCTAGAGGGTTGTGGGAGAAAAAGGAACTCTTCTCCATTGTTGAAGGTAGTGTGGAAATCAGTGTGGAGATTCCTCACAAAACTAGAATTGGAGGTTCCATTTGACCCAATATTCCCTTTTTGAGTATCTTACCACAAGAATTAAGAATAAGAATAAGAATATCATACCACAGCAATATATATGTACCCATGATTATAGCAGCAGAATTTGTAATAGCTAAATGTTGGAAACAACTCACATGCCCATCAACTGAGGAATGGATAGAAAAAGATATGGTCTTTTTATATAATGGAGTACTACTTAGCCATAAGGAAGAATAAACTGGAGACTTTTATAATGGATACAACTTGAGACCATATTTATACGTGAAATAAACCAGATGCACATATTGTGCATCATATTGTCTCCCTAGTGTGAGAAGCTGAAAGAGTAAATAAGATCCAAAATATATAATAGATATTATAAAATGGAAAGAAAGTTCAAAAGGAAAGAGAAACTGGAATGGGGGACTGAGAAAAGAAGAAAAGGAAAAGCAAGAATACATATATGAGTTATATTACTAATTTCTCTTAGTTCATTGAAAAGAAAGGTCTATGCTAATGTTTGGACAATTAAATGCTGATATCTTGTACTCTGAGTAACTAATTTTAAGATAACAATATGCAATGCATTAATTGTTACCCTCCTATTATCATGTCTTGAAATACTGTTTTATTTTTTCTCTTTAAAATAAAAGAATAAAAATTAAAAAACCAAAAACTGGTTGGACAATTTGCTTAGTTCTTTAAGAGCAAAATATCCATCCATATGTTTCTAGTCCCAGTTGTTTCTTTTCGAGACGTCAGCTGATTTTGTGTCTGTTACCTACTGTTACTCCCACAGTAACTCCTGAGCCCTCCTGCATTCCTGCACCCACTGCCTCTGCTGCTTTCTTACATTTTCTCTCCTTGCTGAGCTGTAAGTCATGGGGAGGTTAGCATTTTCCACCTGCCTTCTTAACTACTGTAGCTCTGATGCCTGACCCAAAGGCCTAGCATAAATCATGTTTCATTAAATAGAAATCAAATTAGGGTGACATTTTGTTGATCATGATGATGATGGTGATGATGAGTTGGTAATGATACTATTGTTTGGGATACTGGTAAGATTCCCAGTTTCTAGCCTTAAAAAAAATGCATATGGAGTTTTTAAGATCATAGTCATTTTGTAACACAGGGTCAAATATTTTGTCAGCTCTAGTAGCAGAGTTTTTCCTCTTCAATTTTTTTTCTAGTTAATTCTCTATGGACTACAATTACATTTTATACCATTTTTTTTTGAGACAGGGTCTCACTATGCAATTCAGACTGGCCTTGAACTCACTTTGTAGTCCAGGTTGGGGTCTTGAACTCACAACGATTCTCCTGCCTTAGCCTCCCAAGTGCTGGAATTACAGGTGTCACCACCATGCCCGGCTATACCATCATTCTTGATTATAATCAAGAACATTATATGTCATTGACGTTTTCCAACACCTCTACCCCAAGTTAAAGTGTTTTGTTTAGGTTACAATCCAAGTCAGTTGTTTGGAACAGAATTAAAGGTGGCTCAAAATGTGGTATTGGGGGGGCGGTGATTTACCTCAGCGGCCTAAGTGCCTGTCTGGCAAGTGTGAGTTTGTGAGTTTGATCCCCAGTGCCACACACACACACAAAAAGAAGTATCAAAATGTGGTATTGAAGTTAGCACAAAAGCTCTAACTTGTTCTCTTTAACAATGTTGCTTAATGGCTCCTCTTTTCATGGGAAATTAAAGATAGCTACCCATGTTACATGGTCTCATATTACTCAGTAAGTCACTAGAAATCTATCTATCTATCTATCTACCTATTGATTGATCTATTTATGTTTCATCTAATCATCTATCTCATAAAACATACTTGGCATGTACTTTTTTTTTCAGTACTGAAATTGATCCCAGGGGCTTTGTTTTTGCTTGATTTTTTGTTTTGAGTCAGTGTCTCGGTAAGTTGTTCAAGCAGAACTCAAAGTTGAAATCCTCCTGCCTCAGCCTCCCTGAGTGCTGGGATTAGAGGCATATACCACCATGCTTTGCTGGCATGCATTCCTCTGTGACTGCAAACCTTCAGTAATGGTGCCACGCTAAAGCTTTGTGTGGAGTGGATTCTCATCAAATGGTAAATCTGTACAATAATATTTCTGAAAACAGCAGCATAACAGCAATCACAGCAAATAATATTGACGCTTCTCCTAAATAGGTGTATGTGCCTTCTGAGGTTCTGAATATAATTTATAACTTATGTGAAGGGATTCTTTGAAAAGTTTTCCCATAACCATGTTGTAGTACTGTACTTTAGTTTCTCAGGGGGAAAAACTTATATTCACATCAAAAATAAGATGCAGTATCTAATTTCATCAGGATTTAACATGGGGGTCATTTTTTTCCCCAAGGAAAGAGGATGCTGGGACTGAAAATTTGGCCTTACATATTCTCTCTTCCCTCTCTTCTTTCTCTGATGTATGTTAGTTCCCATGGAAACTATGGTGTCGTGTTTTGACAGTGACATCTACAAATGTAGTGTAAGGTCATTTTTATCTAATGCTTTGAAATTTAAACCATGATTTGTGATATGGAGTGAAACCTCCTTAACATATTCTGAAGAACTATGAAAAGGCAACATTCTGAATGCAGAAACAAAACATGTGACTGCATTATGCCAGATCTCAGAAAGTTCAGCGTTGTTCACTGCATAGAGAAACAGAAAGAGCCTCATCCCCCCAGTTTGCCTGCAGAAGATCTTGGCAACACATCTGGCTCCTTAGTGTGGGCGAGGGAAGCCCCTCCTTCTGCCTCTATCCTTCCTGTAAGTGAGCTGGGAGGCCACTCAGTAAGAAGCCAGGGTTCCAAGCTTTAAATGTTGCAGGAAATAGCTGCATGTGGGCAGTAATACAGCCGCAGGGCTTTTGTACTAGTTTCTACCACCACCCCTGGCCCGCATTCTTAGGGCAATGATGTGATTTTCTTTATTAATTTGCCAGTATTTCACCTATAAATTCCAGATGCATTTAAAGGGAAATATACATGCTTCTAAAGAGAGAAACTGGAGTCCTGGGATAAAAGTGACTTGCAGTTTAATGGAACATGATCAGCTCAGGCTTCTAATGTGCTCTTCAGAGAAGAAATATCTAGGTGCTGAGTTAGACAATCTGCAATCAAATCTCAAATCATTTTTTTTTCTGGCTATATGCATTGAGCAAGTGAAATCTTTTCTGATCCTGAGTATACTGACCTGAAGAATACTGCAAAGTGGGAAGTGAATGAATATATCCAAGGGAGATAATGTGTAACGAAGTGCTTAGTACCCATTACATCCTCACAATTCTTACTCTGTGCTGCATAAATGAGGCAGTTATCCCACGACACATTGTGTATGCCATCTCTGCTTTCATTATCTCTTCTATAGTGTATGGAAATCGTACAAGCATTCATCTCTCATCTCCTGGTTAGGCTTGGCTGAAATGGCTGTCTTCATTGCACAAGCATCCCCTAGAACAGGTGGCCTGTGAGGTTATGTTTGGCAGCAGGAGAAGGGTGTGAGGAAGCACTTGGGCTCTCAGACGCCTCAGTCTAGAAGTGATAGGTGTCATCTCCATGCTGGCTACAAAATCAGGCTTGGAGACATCAGTGAGCATGTCAATGATTGGTGTGCACGGGCTCTTCTACACATTAACAAAAGCTTATTAAATCTTACTAACATTGATAATAAAAACAAAATTGTTGTTTGTTGTAAGAAAACAGAATAATAAAAAAGCACATTTTAAACAACAACAACAATAGCAAAATATTGTGTTCCTGATGACATTCTTGTGTGATCTGCTGCTCCAGCACTGCTAATTTATCTGCCCAAAGTAAAAGAACAATACATTCTTCATCAATGGAGTAATATTGTTTCATGTCTTTTACCCACAGATTTAAACTTTGAGAGGTGTATAAATAAGCAACTTAGCATATGTGACCTCCTAACCATGAAATGTTAAATCCCAGGAACTATATTATTCCACTACTTTTATTTGTCTGTGGGAAATCACTTGATTTATGCCTGATCCCAGGGTACAGTAAATATGTGCAGGTTTGCCAAACTAGAGCTATTGGAACCTGTCAAATAAAAATTTTAGCTGCCCTTAAAATCTACAAATAAAAGTAACATTTGATTAAGAATAATACAGTTTATATCATACTTTTATCAGTATTCAGCCACAAAACATATCTAAACAATTTAATTTTAATATATTACAGTGTACTCCAGCTCTTGGAGAGCAAGATCTCCTGTGTGACAAAAAGGGAAGTTTCTTATCTGCAAAGGAGTTATAGCTGAATGGCAGTTCTAGCCAAAAAACTCTAAACCAACATAGACCATGTAGATTAATCGAAACATCCAGCCACGAAGAGTCTGAAGTTTCTCGAATTTGGCTTATTTACATTGATCATTCATTCTTATTTTATGGACTTCAGAACTTCAGATGGAGTCCAGCTAGGATTATAAACCAAGGTGCCAACAGAACCTCCAAGACTGTTGGAAAGGAATCCCCAGCTCAATTTTCAGACTCTAGAGTTTGGGATAATTCCAAAAAGATTCTCGGCTTTCAGATACTTTAGACAGGTCTACATGGATGCAGAGTGAGACTCGAAAGCAACCTGGAGAACTTATGGCAAGCCTCAGCTATGGACTTACGGACTTAGCTTAAAGAGGAAAATAAACTGCTGTAATCCCTGCTGTGCGGAGAACAGATTCCGTACTGTACTGTTTTACGCAGTCAGGATTAAAGCAGGCTCACACCACCTTGGAATTCAGACCACTTTGAATTTCCTCTAGTGAAATATTTCCTTAAAATTCATGTGCATTTACTATGTCTTTGTCAATAAATGTTGCGCATTTGTATGTCTGCTTTATTTTTCAAACTGGATGTTTGATGGCCAAATTTATTAAACAAAATCACCTGGGGTCTTACGTCATTATACATCTATCTGAAACATGTACAGCCATATTCTAAAAAAGCTGTAAGGTGAGGATTTAAGAAAATTTCACTGCAGAAGGCCCAGCATCAGGGAGACAGGGAAGCTGCTTCACTCACTCCCAGTGTTTAACGCAGTACCTGTCAAGTTGCAGATGCTTAGTGCCTGGGAGTGAGAAAATAAATGAATGAATGAGAAGGGATTTTCCCTGAATACACTCAAATTTATTCCAGACAGACTTTGCTCAGTGCCCCCTGTGAATCAGAACAAGGTCTAAGTCCAACTTTGGACCACGTAAGATGACATAGGAAAGTCATCACTGGAGCTGTGTCAGACAGCAGGAAAGCAGGGGAGAACCAGACAGCCACAAGGGTTATTGTGTAGTTTGTATCCGAAGGAGAGTTTAGCTGATGACTGGGTTGGAGTCCTGTGGTGTCAGGAATGCACAGGTTTAGAAATGTCTAATAACTTTCAATTACCTGTGATTGTGATCATGTAGTGAAAGGTAGCAGGGACCTTAATGTCATTTGCATTAGTTTGACATACTGTGCCTCAGATTTGCATTTTTAATTGTGACTGTTGTAGGTCAAAACTGGCATCAGTTATTCTCACTGAATTCACTTTCACTAAAGCTATTTTGAGATGTAAATCACTATGTGAAAAATTTAAAGACCCAAATAACTATATAATACAGCATATACATATATACACACATATATAATACATTTTTTATGAGCACATACACTTTCAAACAATAGCATACAATTCCATATATATGTATATATAATATATATACAGAGTCTACCAAAAAATGTATACACCCTTCAAGAAAGGAAAAATAGTGCGATGTTTTCAAACAGATGGTGTTACCCTCATATAGGGGATCCTAGAGGGTGTTGTATACCGCAGAAAACTCATTACACTGCTGGCCCTTAGAGAAGAAATTGAAAAGGCATGTGCAGCAATCTCAATGACCAAACTAACCAAAGCAGAGGTTCCCAGTACTAATTAATGTCTGGAAAGTAATGGCCACCACTTTGAGCACCTTGCAATTGCAGAGGCCAAGGGTAACTTGTATTAATCTCATGATGTCAGGACCGGGGATATAGCTCAGAGGCACAGCGCCTGCCTGGCAAGTGCAAAGTCCTGAGTGTGATTCCTGGAAAAAAATTTTTTTTTGATGTCTCAATAAGTTTAGTATTAAAATATTTATACAAGGTTTTCCTTTCCTGAGTGTGTATACAACTTTTGGTAGATGCTTCCAATCATATTTTCACCAATGAAGTACAACATGTATGATGATGATCCCATAAATTATACTAGAGCTGAAAAACTATCACCTAGTGACACTGAACTGCTACAAAATCATAATCCAATGTATTACTCAAGTGATTGCAGTGGTGTTAGTGTAAACAAACCTACTGTGCTGACAATCATATACTAACTCCACACAAGGTAGGTAAACATTATGTATAGCAAATATATAGTAATAATAAAAATATTTTAAAATAGCAATGCAATTAGGAAAAGTACATAATATGTGTGTGCTGTGACATTTGAACAATGATAAAATCACCCAAAAATGCATTTCTCAGAATGTATCTCCATTGTTAAACAACAAACGCCCAAATATGTATGTATTTACATAATAGCAACGTTTATACAATCCATATTATGTATAATGTGGCATTATACAGACTTTGAAAATAAGTTTACACATACATATGAAATATATGCATGGAATTGTATATATGTATTATATATTGTATATGTATTATATATTGTATATATATTATTATGTTATATTATATATTATATATTATGTTGTATATATTATATAATATATAGTATATATTATATGATTTTCATCAATGAAGTACAATATGTATGCTGGTGATCCTATACATTATAATGGTGCTGAAAAATTCCTGTTACCTAGTGACACTGTAGCTCTTGTAAGATCATAGTACAGTGTATTAGTCAAATGTTTGTTTTGGTACTGGTTCATCATATAACCTATTGTGCTTACAATCACTCATATATATACATGAATTCATGTACCACTACCACACACACACATATATACATATATGTATATGTACCATAATCAATGTATATATGGATCTTTGGTGCCTGTCAGTTTCCTAATTTGTCAAACTCAGTACTTGTCACATTTGAGGAGAAAAACATGTTTCAGCACTCAGCAATAAAGCCAGTCTCCCTCAGCTCATGAGCACGTTTGCCCTAACTGTCTTGCATTTTGGGCACTTTAAGTGCTAAGTGTCCCAAAATGTGGAGAGCAATACTGCTAAGCCTAAAAGGCTTTTATTAGCCCCTTAAAAGGCTAATATTGACCTAATAAAAAATGAAAGTTCTGTGGAGCACTCACAAATTATTTCTAATTACCGTATTTCTTAGGGGAAAGATTCATTGCCCACTCATCAGTGTGAGCACTTGTTCCAAATTCAGGAACAAATTAAAGAGGAACACTGAGGGATGGATTTACATGGAACTGTGTGGGTGCTGTCATTATGCGTGTATGTATATTTTGTTTCATGATGGCACTCCTCTCTTCATCTCTAAATATTATTGAATAATTTGCTGTAAATAGCCACTCTGCTGGGCCCATACAGTGCAAATAGTGAGTATCTCAGTCCTTCAAGAAGTCCCTACTGAACTGAGGAAGAGAGATTCCTGAACCCCTAAGTGCAGCGGAATGGTGATGTAGCCAAATACTTCCAGGAAGGGCTTAAGAAAAGAATGTTCCAAATATTCACCAGCACCTTCCACTTACTCCATACAGGCCTTGCCTCTTTTTGCTAATCCTATCCATTTTCCAACTAATGACTTCGCAGATATTTTTTTACTTTAATAAAACCTCAGAACTTCTGCAAGTTAGTGGGAGAGGTTTTGATTTATGTCTCTAAGAGCTATAAAACATTTTTCTTTCTGCAACATCCCATGAAAATTTGTTACTTGAGCTTTGGAGAGAATTCATTCCTTTTGAATTTCTTTCCTTTTATCATATTGCAATGTGTGAAATGAGAGGATTCATTAATAATATCTTGTTTTACTCAGTAACCATACAAATGTTTACACACAGACACAGATATATATATATATATATATATATATATCTATAATGTTCAGAGAGTGTAAGTGTGCACATACCTTGGAAGTAAACATGCACCATGCATATGTATGTATGTTCAGACTGGTGAAAAATAACATTGCTGTCTGTATGATGATCTATGAGTTACGAGTGCAGGTATGGTTGGAAAGTCTGATGTGTCTTAAACATTCTATCACAGAGCTTTCATCTGCAAAACAGGACTAACAATAACTTTCCTTTCTGCTAGATAGGAGTGCTGTGAATTTCAAATAGGATAGTATGAGAAAATGTTTTATAAGGTAAAATACCCTGTACAAATGCATGTCTGGTCAAGGTGTGAGGGCCATCTGGCTGCATATTGGACTCTCACAGGGTTCCAAACCACAAGATGGCTTCTTCAGGAGACTACAAGTTATATTTTATAATCATAGATCTCTTCCAAACCACTTTCTACCTCCATCAAAGCCCCAATTCTGTCCTTTTCTGATCTCGTTTTAAGTGCTCTAGTTTCTACCTTGAATTCATTATTTTCTCTGGTAACAATATCTGTTCTTCTCAAGCATCCTTCCCTTGGACTGCTCAATCTAAGTCACTTTTCCACCAACTTTCTTGGTTGTATATAGAATTCTTCTGTTCCAAACCCTCTTTCTCCTTCAGGCTCAAGCTCCTGTAGGAACACGCATTCACTGCTGTCCTTCATGCATCTCTATAAGGCCATAGATACCAGGAACGGTTATAACCAACTCTGTTTAATGATGGCAAAATGCTGAGCATTCGCTTTCCAAAAGTGGCTTAGGTCTCTGAGGATGGTGGTAGTTTTCAGGCATATATACCTCAAACAACCAACAAACAAATTAACTAACAAACACAAAAAGAAGATGGGGCATAGAGGCACACATCTGCAATCTCAGCACTCTGAGAGGCTGAGGCAAAAGGTTCAAAAGTTTGAGCTCAACCTGGTCAACTTAACAATTTAATAAGACTCTGTCTCAAAATTAAAAAAAAATAATTACAAAGGGGGTGGATCCCTAGCACTGCAGAAGAAAAAAAAGACTAAGAGGGAGAGAGAGAGACATTGGGAGGGGAGAGAGAAGTAGAGAGAGAAAGGAAGAAAGGAAAGTAGGAGGAAGGAAGGAAGGGAGGCAGGAGAGAAGGAAGGAAATGAAAAGAAAATTCTTGTATTTTAGATTTACATATAGTAAGAAATTTGTTGACCCACAAAATAATGGAATTTTGTTTCTGTTCTTTCATTGGAGCCAAAAGGAAAATAGCTGGGTCTGCTAGAACTAATTAGACTTTAAAGTATAATCCTTTGGTGAGAAGATCACAGAGGACAATTATGGTGTAATGTTTAAGAAAATAGGCTTTCATTTAAGAAAAAAAAATCTAAATTTAAGTTTCGGCTATACCATTTAATAGATGTATGTTATACAGCAAGTTAATTCTTGGTTAGCTCTCTTTTTGCTAAGAAGCAGAACACTGCAATAGAAAGTCATTTTATCTAAGAGCAAGAAAAAAAAATCTATGAAAGCATTACTCCTTTTAGGACCATTGGAGATGTGGGGTTCCTAATCACACGAACTGATTTTCAAAGGCTGACAAACTCCAAAGAGAGATGAGACAAATAAACTGTTTCGCCTTTGGGAGTTTACGGAAGAGAGGTGACTGATGGTAAGAGCAGGTAAAGGAACAATAGCCAATTTTTAAACACATTGTAAATGCTGAGTTTGAGTTAATATAACAGAATCAAATCCTAGGAGTCCGGATACCACTGAAATCAGTATTGTCCCAGATGTTTCCCTCCAGGTCCCAGGACCTATTTGTTCTCCCAAGCAGTACTCAGGAGAAGGTAGGAGAACTACCTAACTTGCCTTATAACATAGATCTGGTAATGAACTCCTTCTAAGGTGCACCCTCATGTTTGTCTCTAATGAATAAAAGACATAAGGTACCCCCAGGAGGGCAGGTTACCCACTCTAAGCACCGGAGAAAAGAGCGACTGCCCCTGGGAGAAGGTAAACGTAAAGTAGTTTGCTTCTGAGTGAAAGAGAAAAGAATCTACTAGTCTCTAGTCTCAGGTCAGGTAAGAAGGACAAATAGAAGCAAAGCCAGTATTTGCTACCCTACCTACTCTGAACCAGTTAAAAGGTGGGCAATAGAATGGAAAGAGATACTTTCCATGGTTTAAAATTACAAGGACCATTAAAAGCAGAAGGTGGAGTAGTAACACTGAAATCTTAATTAAGCACAAGGTAACAGTAGCGAACTGCTAGAGGAATTTGAAGTGTTCGTTGGGACGCAAACCAAGCTCAACAACAAAATAGATTGAGTCCGGTCTACACATAAGTGGCATAAGAAAAGAAGCATACCCATTCGTCAGGATAAATACTGTCTGGCTCAGTATTATTGTTCTAAACATAAGGTTCAGCAATCTACCAAAATTTACGCGAGAAAGAAAGCAAGAGAGAAACACAAGTGCTTATGTATAAAATCGCCAGCACAGTCAGATTCAAAATGGTCCAGATGGGAAGTTTAAGTTAACTATGTTTAATACATTGAAGAGTTTCATGGGCTAGGTGTGCAACACTTATAAACAAATGGCAAATTTTAAACATTAAATACAAAGAGATGAAATTTTTAAAAATGACAATGCTGTTGGTGAGGGATTTCTTCAGTGAGCATCTGAACAGACTGGACACAGCAGACAACAGATTGGGTTAACTGGAAGAAAGATCATAGAAACAGTAAGAGAAGGAAACAACAGAGTAACCATCTGCTGTGAAACAATATCAAATAGTGTGATATACATATATACTTTTTTTCAAACTCTTACAAAAGAAGAGAAAATTTACAGAAGAAAATTTGCAGAGAATTAATGAGAATTTTCCAAAAGAATTAAAGTCACCATAACTTCCAGAAGCTTAAGTGATTCCAAGCAGCATAATGACAGAGATAGGTAGATAGATAGATAATAATGATAGACAAGAAGAGAGACACATTCATAGGTAAATAAAATATATATAGTCACATTATACTTAAACTACTCCAAACTTTAATACATAGAAATTTTATGTCAGATAGATATAAAATAGAACCAATCTGTTGAAAGATGAAATAGGTAAAATACTTAAAGATATCAGCACAGACAAGGAATTTCTGAAGAGAAG
>RJWT010024744.1:0-16358 GCA_004365215.1 Cuniculus paca | reverse complement strand
AAACAGCAGCTTGACGATTCATCTCTTGGAAGTTACAAAGTGGGTAGAGCAGTTAAGCTACCAGTTCCATGCTGAGGAGGTGGCTGTGAGGGCAGTGCTCCAACTCCCTTTACACCCCTCTGCCATAGCCCATGCTTCTTGCTGTTCAAACCCTAACTCCCTTGTGGGCTTCTGTTCTATACTCCCCTCAGCCAAGACTGTCTCACATGTCCTCCTACCTCCTAGTCAGTGCAGCAGGACACCTGCAGGGACCCCTAATTGTGGTCACTCAGAGATTTCCAACCTCTGGAGGAGGTAAGTGACTAATAATAGGCACTTACCTCAATGTGGCTTCTGATTATAGCCCTCTGAGAGTCTGTGGAGTGATGTAATTGATTTACTCTCCAGGGTCAGGTTGTTTGGTGAGCAGAGTTACTTTCACATCTAATCTTTGAACTAGACTAAAAGCTCATATGCACTATGGTTTTCCCCCATGGATAGGATCACCAGCCAGCTTACAATATTTGAAGTCGACTGCTCACCTTATGCTTGCTACCTTTGGTTCCCTGGCCTAGCCTGAGAACTGGAGTTGAAGTTCTGAATTGTGTCCTACCCATCTCTGCTTTGCTTTTTCAAATTTCTTTGCTGCTTAGGTTTCCTTTTGCTTCTCTGTTGATTCCTGTAACTCTTCTGTCTTTTGTTGATCAGGATATAGTTTCTCCTTCACTTGCCTGACTTTTCTCAATTTCAGAGTTACCCAGAGTTTTTTATTCCACCATTTTCTGGCATACTCTTCCCTTGAAGTTTTAAGCCTTATCAAAAAACAAAGTTAAGCTAGACATGGTGGCACATGCCTGTAATCTCAGTATTATAATCATATGTACTGGCTCTTTTTCTCCTAGATACTTACTCAAGAGAAATAAAGGTATTTGTTCATCAAAGATATGTACATTGTTGTTCATAGCAACTTTATTTGTAATAGCTTCAAATAGGAAACAGCCTCAAATACACTAAGTCAGTGAGCAAATAAGTAATTGTTTTATATCCATTCAATAGAATACTATTTAATAATGAAAGTAATAGACTGCTGTTAGGTAACAACGTGGAAGAATCTCAGACAATTTTTTTTCATTGAGAGAAGCCAGATAAAAAGAGTAAATTCTGCAACTCAATTTATATAAACTTCTATAAAATCCATGTAATCCATAGTCATGGAAATCAAATCAATAGTTCCCTGGGGAGGAGGTAGGGAGTGGTATGGAGGAAATGTAACGAATCTTTGGGTGATGAATAGACGCATAACCTCGATTATGGCATTGGTTTCATTGTTGGATCCATTTGTCAAAATTTATTAAATTGTTAAGTTTAAACATATGCCATTTATAAAGTTGTTAAATTTTATTTATTTATTTATTTATTTATTTATTTATTTATTTATTTTTGCGGCACCGGGGATTGAACTCACAACCTTGCACTTGCCGGGCAGGCGCTTACACCGCTGAGCTAGATCCCCAGCCCTGGTGTTTTTGAGACAGGGTCTCACTATGCCGTTCAGGCTTGCCTTGAGCTCACTTTGTAGCCCAGGCTGGTCTTGAACTCACAACGATCCGCCTGTCTCAGCCTCCCGAGTGCTGGGATTACAGGCATGAGCCACCACACCCGGCTAGTTGTTAAATTTTAAAAAGAACAAATCCAGCCCAAAAATACAGAGGGAAAATTAGTACAAGAACAGAAGTCAGTAAAATAGAAAATGTATAAGTAATAGAGAAAATCAACAAAAAGTATCTTTTGAAGAAGATTAATAGCAAGTATTCTCTTGCTACTGTGAATAAGACAAGAAAAAGAAAAAAAAACTTACTGGTGTTGGGAAAGAGATGCCTGCAGGGGTTACCTGGATCACAAAACAATGTTTTTCTTTTTTTGTTTCTTTGCATTTTCCCTCCCTCCTCGCCTCCCTCCTTCCCTTCTTTCCTATTTTGCCTCCCTCCTCATTGCCTTCCCTGTTTTCCCTCTTCCTTGCTTTCTTTTTTTGTTGCTTTTTGAGGCAGGTCTTGCTACATATAATTCAGGCTGGCCTGAAACTTGCAGGAATTCTCCTGTGTGTTTCCCAAGTGCTGGGATTACATATGTAGCCTCTATGCCTCTAGCCTCCCTTCCTTCTTTCCTTTGTAATGATGGTGATAGGACCCAGGGTCTTGTTCATGCTAGGCAAATATTCTACCGTTCAGTTAAATCTGTGGCCCCCATAAGGCAATATTAAGAAGAAGTTTAGGCTAGTAAATTTTGAAGTCACATAAACCTTTGAGAAGATAGAAAAATTACTTTAACCACTTACCAGTTCAATTATTTAAGTATAGGATAAACAAAAATTGCATGTTTTTTGTTAATTTATATAAGATAACAGGAAATATGTAAAGGACAATTTTTTTTATTTTAAAGAGAAAAAACAATTACACACAGAATTTCAAAATAAGGTAATAGGAGATTAACAATGGCTAATATATTGTGCATTGTTGTCTTCTAAGTAGTTGCTCAGATTACAAGATACAGACTTGAAAAATTGATTAAACAATATAAGCACAAAATGTTCTTTTCAATGAACTAATAGAATTAGTAGTATAATTATCTTGGCTATCATATATATATATATATTTCCCCCCTTTTTTTTTCTTTCCCCCATCCCAGTTTCCTTTTGAGCAGTATCTTTCCCTTTCACAATATCTGTTACAGATTTTCGTTATTATTTACTCTTTTCAGCTTCTCACACTAGGGATACAATACAATGTTTACACATGCAAGTCTGATTTATTTCACTTAGGAATATGGTCTCAAATTGCACCCATTAACCTATAAAAGCCTTGAGTTTATAAAAGGGACAATGTTATCAAGTTTATTCAGTGTAACAATTGACTGGTAGAGTGGTATGACCACTATGGAAATCAGTATGGAGATTCCTCAAAAAGCTAGGATTGGAGGTCCCATTCAACCCAGCTGTTCCCCTTCTGGGTATCTTCCCAAAAGAATTAAAATCATCATACCACAGCCATATATGTGCACCCATGTTTAAAGCAGCACAATTTGTAGTAGCTAAATCTTGGAAACAACCCAAATGCCCATCAACCGAGGAATGGATAAAAAAGATGTGGTATTTTTATACAACGGACTATTATTCAGCTATAAAAAAGATAATCTTGAGGCTTCTATAGGTAAATGGAGGCAACCTGAAACTGTACTCATAAGTGAAATAAATCAGACTCACATTTGTAAATATCGTATTGTCTCCCTAACATAAAAAATAAATAATAATTTAAAAAAAACTGAAAGAGCAATAAGATCCAAAATGTACAATAGGTATTGCAATAATGAAAGAGAAAGAAAGGGCTCAAAAAGAAAGAACAACTGGGATAGTGGAAAGGCGAAATGGAAGAAAGAAAAAGATTATATATATGTAGGTTTATACATGTAACTGTGCATATGTATATATGTGCAAGATAACTATACTACTAATCTCTATTCATCAAAAAGAACAATTTGTGTTGTCATTGTTTGATTGCTAGATCATTTTTTATGCCTAGATCTTGTAACCTGACCAACTACATCTAAGATAACAATATGGAATGTATTAACTAGTGTTGATTTCTTACTTTTGTTTTTGTAATTCTGTATAATTTCTATCCTTTTTTCTGTTATGTTTTCTAAAAAGAAAAAAAAAATTGGTTGAAATGACACCTGAGTGATGCTCCAAATAGTATGTAAACAAACGTGCTGCTCAAGTGACACTCAGAGTAAACTTGTACGTGGTTAAGGCTACAAACTGCCATACTTAGAGAAGAAAAAGTAAAAGATCCAGATAACTCTACATCGAATATATAAATTACATTGATAGTCAAAACCTTTTCAGCAAGAAGGCCTGAAGCCCAGATGGCCTCAGTGATGAATTCTACCTGATATTTAAGAAAGAAATATGTCCGATTCCTCACAAAATAGAGGAAGATGAAACATTTCATAATTCATTTTATGAGGTTAGGTTTACCCAAATTCTGAAACCAGGCAAGGATGTTACAGGTAAAGAAAATATTTCTTATACTCACAAAGGTATAAATTCTTTACAACATATTTGCAAGTCGAATCTAGTAAAATAAAGATGTACATCAAAGTCCAGTAGGCTTTAACCCAGGAATGCAAGCTTTGATTAACAGCTTAAAATCCATCACTTTAATTCACCATATTTGTATAATGTCATTTGATTATTTCAATAGATAAAGGAAGAACCATTAATGACATTTGACTCTCCTTAAAAGAAAACCAAGCAGCAATGTAGGAACAGAAGGGAACTTTGACAGTTAACAAAGGACACTGCTCAAGAACATACAACTAATTAAAGACCAAGTACTTCCTAAGGTCAAGAACCATGTAAAGTCCATTCATAACACTATTGGCTCTTTACAGAAAGAGATGTAAGTTGCCAAGAAGCACACAAATAGTTAATTCATTGGCGATAGTCATCAGGGGCTATAAATTAAAACTATAACGAGAAACTTCTTTTCATCTGTTGGAATGGCTTTAATTAGAAAGTGAAAACTTCCATCATTAGGGGTTAACTAGAACCTTGGAATACAAGAATACAATACTATGGATAACAGTGTAGCAGTTTTTTTATAAACATGTCCTTGTAATCCAGTAATTCCATTCTTAGTATTTACTTGAGATCAACACATATGTTCATGAGAGGGCTACACACTTAAGATTCATTGCAGCTTTATTTATAGTTGGGAAAATCAGAAGCAGCCTATAAAACAGGAGAAAGTCTTTGCAAACTATTCATGTGATAGGATTACTATCCAGGATACATAAGGAGCTCAAAAACTTTACCACCAAAAAATCAAAAGCCATTGTGGTGGTACATCCTATAATCTCAGTACTCAAGAGGCTGAGTCAGGAGGATCACTATGAGTTTGAGGCCAGCCTGAACTACATAGTAAGACCCTGTCTCCAAAAAAAGAAAAGAAAAGAAAAGAAAAGAAAAGCTCTCCCCCAAATATATATGATTTGAAAATGAGCAAATAGCAATCACCATGACACATGCCTATAATCCTAGCTGAGACAGGAGGCTTGAGCCTCGGAGTCCAAAGCTACCCTGAGCAACATAGCAAGACTCTGTCTTAGAGCAAGTGATTTGAATAGACATTTCTCAAAAGAAGCCATGCAGATGGCCAAGAAGTATCTGGCAAACAAAACAAAACAAAACAAAACAACAAAACACTCAGTATCATAGAAAATGCAAATCAAAACCATAATGAGATAATATAAAAAAAAATCTTCGAGAGGTTCATAAAAGCTATAATCAGAAAAGCAAAACTCGTTGTCAAGGCTGACTATAGAGGGAAAGGCCACTTGTTTTGTGTTTTGTTTTGTTTTGTTTTGGTGGTATTAGGAATTGAACTCGGGGCCTTCACATTAAGATACATCCTCAGCTCTCTTCAAAATTTTTATTTGGAGACAGGGTCTTGCTAAGTCACTAAGTTGTCCAGGCTGGGCTTGAATTTAGAATTCTTCTGATTCAGGCTCTCAGTGTGCGGGGATTACAGTCATTTGCCACCATGCCTGGCTGAGAAAGAGATGGTAAGAATATAAATTAATTCTGCCATTGTGGAAAACTGTATGGAGATTCTTCAAAAAACTAAAAATAGAACTTTCATACGACACAGGTATCCCACTTCTGGGGATATGTCCAAAGGAAATCAAAGATACTTGCATTCCATATTTATTACAACAGTCTATAAGAGCTAAGATACAGATTCATGGAGGTGTTCATTGGTGGATGAATGGATAAAGAAAATGTGATATAGACACATAGTGGAGTATCAGTCAGTCATTAAGAGATAAAATCCAGTCATTTGCAGTCAAAAGGGTGAGGCCATTATATAAAATTAAATAAACCATGCACAGAAGGAGAAATGCCACATGTTCTCAGTCATATGGGGATACTAACAAAGTTCATCGTGTAGAAAATGGAATAGGTAGACTTAGTAGAATTGCTTAGAGGCTAGGAGTTGGGCAGGAGAGTAGAGTGTAGTTGGATAGTTGGCTTTGTTTTCTGTTCCTCTTTGCCTACGGAACAGAATCCTATTTGTTTTCTTTATGTTATCCATCTTTTCTCTGAAGAGTAATAGAAACTTGTAAGTTAGTATTGATTTTGTTTTCTATTAAGAAACTTATTTTAGTGTGTTTTCAGGAGTGTAGGAAGGTGGTGTCAGGTAGAGATATATTTCTAAAGGGAACACACTGGGAAGTCCTACAAATGCGTATCTCCAGGATTAGACAAGTATGGGTTAACCATGAGTAGAAACGCAATTTTTACATGTGTTTAACTTAAAAAATATGGCTTATAAAGTTTGTGATTCCACAAGTATAAGGTTAAACCAGAACTGTTTTTATGCGGGGTATTCACTATCCAAAGTGCTTGGATAGGAATTTTCTTTAGGAAAGTAAAAAATGTCACCAAGAGCTGGTGTAGTGGCTTGTTACCAAGAGCTGGGTGTAGTGGCATTCCAGGAGGCTGAGACAGGAGCATCTCAAGTTTCAGTCCTGCCTGAATAACATAATAAGACCCTGTCTCAAATTTTAAAAAGTAAAAGGACCATATATGTCGCTCAGTGATAGAGTGCCCTGGGTTCCATCCCCAGTACTGCCAAATGGAAGGGAAAGAGGGATGGAGGAATGGAGGAAGGGCCGAAGGAGGAAAGAAGAAAGGAAAGGAAAGGAAAGGGGAAAGGAAAAAGTTATTGAGACCATGTATGCCTGGACAGCTGTGTTTCCATTGAACCAGTGTAGCACCAGCTTTTTTTTTTGTGCTATATTTTCCTTTATCGGCATGTATTTATTTCATATATATGTATATCATATAATTAGGTTTTTATATTCATGCAGTTACATGTAAATGCAATTGAGTTGTGTTTTATTCTAAAATTACAGACTAGCTGCAACTGAGCATAAGTGTATGTATGCAAGATTTGTATATTCTGGCTCAATCTTAAGTATTTAAAATATTATAGTACCAGAAATCAACTGATTAATTTATAAGTATACTTATTTCCAAAAAAGAATTTATGACAACCTACAAAATTGTGTTTTCTCACTGTTTTTCATTAGCATTGTACCTGTTTTTGATTTTTACCTTTCAGTCTTTTGCCTTTACTGAATAAAGTATAATTGTCCATTTTGATTTGTCCTGAACAGTCTAGCTGCACTTAAAGTTGGGTTTAATTTTCAGTTCTCTCACAGATCTTTCTCTGGCTATTTGACCCAACACAGATTTTTTCCCCTGTAGTTCTGTTGCATTTTTCTTCATACTTTAAATTGTTTTCCAGATAATATACATTGGCTTTTTCAGTTATTTTAAAATATATTGTCTCCTTTTATCCTCATACTCTATGGGTAGATAAAATGAGTAATATTATTCTCCATTTTATAGATGCAGAAATAAGAGCAGGTAGGTTATTTAATTTCTTCAAAATAAAATGTCAACCTATAGTTTCATCATAAAACCTGCTTTTCCTATACCATAATCCTCAGGTTTTATACTTTACCTGCTACTCTTTTTTTTTTTTTTCTGTGGCACCGGGGTTAGAACTTGTGACCTTGTGCCTGCCAGGCAGGCGCTTAGGCCACTGAGCTAAATTCCTGGCCCTTTTACCTGCTACTCTTACCTACTTGAATATGTATTGTCAGTTAGTTGGTTGGTTTCTGATATCTGTGTCTTTTTAAAAAGTTTTACTTCAGGGTTCCAGATGTAGCTCACCGGTGGAGCACTTGTCTAGCAGGTACAAGCCCTGTGTTCAGTTCCCATCACTGGGTGATCTCCATACTTTAAGAAAAATTAACTACTTAATTAATTGTGGAGTCTTTTATCATAATTAATGTTGAAGCCTGAGTTCTTCCGAGGGGCGGCATGTTTTATCAAGGAGATTTGAGGTTTGAACTACTGACTTAATTGTTCCACAGACAACTGTCAGTGACAGTCAACTGTATGTCAGATATTAATGCTAATCCTGATATGGACAAATGTTGACTATATTATTTTGTCAATAATATTTGGCCTCTTCTTATTTATACAGGAGAAATTAAACAGATTCTAGAAAATGAACTTCGTATACCTGTGTCTAAAATGCTGTTAAAAGGCTGGAAGACTGGAGATGTGGAAGACAGTGTAAGTTTCTTAACTGCCTAAAAGTAAAAGAAAACTAAGTTATACAGTTAAGTAAATGGTATAAGAATGGGTTTTTCACTAATGTTAAATATGTGAGAAATATATTTGGTAATAGTAATTTAGTTTGCCTACGATGTTTTTCAAGCTAAAGTATTTTCTTGCTAACCAATAATAGTTTTAAATGAGTTAAGTAGAAACACTGTATTTTATGTTTTTCCTATTTCTAACTATTTTATAGATGTTTGGTACTCTTTTAAGAGCATTTGGCTTTTTCTTAATTTTCTTGAGTATCAGTAAGTTCCCTGGAATAATAATCTACTGAACAATTTTATACTGGCCTAAAAAAAAATCACACAGTGTGTACATTTATGCCCAGTATTGATTATGGAACAAAGGTAATAATAGAAAACTTTTAAATCTTGGAAAATTTAAGTGGTAAGAATATTTGTTTGCTTGGATAGTGGCAGGTATATGGAATAAATTATATTTGTAAGAATTTGCAGAGTATTGCAGTGTTTAGGTAGTAGTTACTCTTAGGGACCCACTAGCCATATCAGGTATAAAATATTTCACACACTTTTTTGTTTTTAAAGCAGAGATAGTGGGGTAGAAGGGATAGGAATAAATTAACTCTAAAGTTTTATATGTATGAGGTAGAAATAGTTACTGAATCTTTTCTCACTTTTACTCAGTCAATACTTCTACCACTATGCACAAATATAATCTTCAATTTTTGGTTCAGTTCTTTGTGAATGGCTTCTGGTAGACATTATACTTATAAATCATATTTATATGTGAGTTCCTTTGATAAATGGAAATGTTCTAAGTATTTCTATAAGCTAGTTCCTGAAATTTCAGGTAGGCACGATATCTGTAAGTTTATATACAAGTTAGTGATGTACAGTATTAGTGATTAGCAAACTGTATAAAGCCTGGAAATAAATATTTTAGGATTTATGGGCCATACAGTGTCTGCTGCAACTACTCAGTTCTACTGTGAAAGAGTAAAACAACCGTACATAACATGTGATCGATAACTGTGTTCCAATATGACTTTGTCTGTGGACCCAGGAATGAAACATTATTTGTGATTTTTTTTTTCTCCTTTCAACCATTTAAAAATGTAATAACCATTCTTAATTCACAGAGCATATAAAAACAAGCAGCAAGCTGAATTTGCCCCATGGTCCATAGTATGCTAACCCTTGGTGCTGTATGGTTGGTGTTGTGTTTTATTTTATTTTTGTGGTGCTGGGGATCAAATCCAGGGCATTTTGCATGGTAGACAAATGCTGTGTCGCTGAGCTACATTCCACAGTCCGTGGTTGTTGTAATTCATATGTGAATTACTTTAAAGAAAGAAGTTCTAGCCAGGTATGGTGCCACACACCTGTAATCCCAGCACTCAGGAGGCTGAGGCAAGAGGATTACCAGGAGTTTGAGGCCAGCCTGGGCTACATAATGAGTTCAAGGCCAGTCTGAACTACATAGTGAGGCCCTGTCTCAGAAAACAAAACAAAACAAAACAAAACAGAGAGAGACTAAGTAAATCAATAATCTTAATAGAAATAAAACCTCAAAATGAGGTCATTTACATAGGTATTTTATTTAATTCTTTTATTGAGAAACTTGTGGGTATGAAACAGCCTTCCATGGCATTTTCAGTCATTTGTGAAGAGAAAAACAGTCTTGTCTTTTTGGTTTGTTTTTGAGATGGACTCTTGATTTGTTGCCCAGGCTAGCCTCTGATATGTGATCCTCCTGCCTACTACCTCAACCTCCCAAGTACCTTGTATTATAGACATATACCACTGTGCCTGGCTAGGGCTATCATTTTGAATATGTTCTTTAAGCATTGTATTCCAATATTTAAACATAGTCTTTGTTATAAATAATACTTTCGGTTACTTATTTCTATGTATTCTTTTCCCTAGGCGATTTCTCTTAGTCCTATGTCATTAATATTCTGATTGCTCCCAAATTTATATATTTAGCTCATGTTTCTCTTAATTCACATATCCAAATTAGTAATTAACTTTTGTACTTGCACATCTTATTGTCATCTCAAATTTGACATGCTTTAAATGGAACTGTTGGTCTTCCTTTCTCTGTTATTTTTCTACCAGTCTTCCCCAATAAAAGGTAGCACTTAATTGTCTCTACTAAATCAAAAAATGATGTCATAATCCTGTTTCTTGTTACACCTAATTCTTTGGTAAGCGCTACAGATTCTGTTTCCAAAATGTATCTCAATATGTCACCTTTCAGGATTTTTATTGCAGTTGCCTATTTTAGGCATTGATCCATCTTGCCTGAATCAATATGATGACTTCATTACTGTTTTCTCAGCTTTCTTTCATGGATTCTTCCAGTGCATTCTCTACACAGCAGTCAAAACAATCTTCGAAAAACATAAATTGAATTATATTACTCTATTGTTAAAACATGGGTTTTAATGGCATTTTAAATAACAATACTACTCATTGTAGTTTAAAAGGCATTATATTATTCACTCCTTTTTTATTTCCACAATTTCATTTTGAATCTTTTTTACCTTTACCTTTCATGGTGTATCTTGTTTAAAAATCTTTTAGTAGGCTGAAGCTGTTTACATCTTTAATCTGACAGGAGCCCAGGTCAGAATACATTATCTACCTAGAATACGTTATCTCCAATTCTTCACTTGGGTGTCTCTTTTTCATCCTTTAAGTCTCTGCTTAATGTTTACTTTTTTTTTTTAAGCAGATCTCTGTACCTAAATTGGCCTGTATTTCAGCATTCTGCATCATAACACTGTAAATAGAGGTAACAGGTCTGTTGCTTTCATCATATGTCCAATGCCTTGTATAAAAGTCATCAGGTAAATTTTTATGGGATGGATATATGAGTAAGTGTCCTAGATCAAGTGTTTGTTTTATTTTATCATGCAAAGGTTGTTTAGTGGGATAAATTTAAAGTCTTTGGCTAGTAATATAACAAGTATAACAGAATAGATGTAACAGAATAGATAAACAGGACAATAATGACCTGATTCAAGTACTGAGACTTGAGTAAGCATTTATCCATAATTCACAAAGTAAAGAATAAATAACTTTCCTATATGTATGTGTTTTGTTTGTATGCTAACCCTGTAGAGATAATTCATCACTTTCCAAAGGACATTGAGTATTTAATGTAAAATTTCAGGAATTAAGCATCTCCTGGTAGATTGTTAATTATGGGTAATTACCTGATACCATGTTTTTTCAAACCATTGGCCACAATCCCTTAGTAAATTATGAAGTTAACTCATCTGTTTATAGCCAGCATTTTAATTAGAGGAGAAAGAAATATAGTAGAATAAAAAATATTGGAGTGTGCTATAAGTTTTAATGGTATTTCTTTTTATTTAACATATAAGTAACATATGAGTTCAGAGCCAGATTCAGTGCCCTTGAAGTAAGACCGTGCACTTGGTAGGATGCACCCTTACGTGGAGCAATCCAGAGTAGTGAGTTCCTCATGTTCCCTGCTGGAGTAAGATCACCTTTCTCTGGTAGTCTTTGCCTCCATCTGCAGGGTTAAGAATTCTAAACATCTATTCCTTTCTTTCTAACACCTTTAGTCTTCCGTTATTATTTGCTTTCATTCAATCTGAACTAATTTCGTTACACCTTTTCTCCAGGTTTGTGTCAATCAGTCCAAGTAGTTCAAGATTTCCAGGTTGCCACTCACTCAATCATTATTGTTTCTGTACATCCCATTCCTGTCTTTATACTTTTTCCTCTACAGTGCCTTAAACTTTTTTCCTATTGAAGTCATTCATCATTAGCAAAATTCCTTCTATCATCGAACTTTTTGCCTTTATGTTTACTGACTGAAATCAGTCTTCCTAAGGACATTGTTTCTCTGTACCCTTCTTAGTGTTAGTTTATTTCCCAGCAGCCCTTGTGTTACTGGAATAAGTGGCAAAATACGTATCCTCACTGTTCCTCATTTCTACTTCTAGACCTCTATTTATCCTTCATCTCTAAAATTCCTTCAGCTTTGAATTTAATGTCAAAATGATATAGGGGAATGAAACTCCAAATCTACCAGATGTCTGGTATGAGTTCATGTTCTCTAAAATCGAAGAATGAATTTTAGGAGCAATGGAGGTTAAGAGCAGAATATATTTATTGGGAGAGAGAAGGCTTCTGTCTGAGAGAGAGACCCAAGGGGTCCCAAGTGGTTTGTCAAGGACCCTGTCTTTTTTAGGGATTTTATAGAACAAAACCACGAGGTGAGGCGGGTCTAAGGTGGGGGGAAAATGGGAACTTGCAAGGTGGACATAAGGTGGGACAGAACTATGGTCAACCAATGGGATAAATTGCTCAGGTAAAATTGATTAAATCAGAAACAAATGGGGAAGCAAGTCATGTAGCAAGTAGGCATGCTTCAAGAACAGTGACTCTTCCTTTAGGGGGTTGGGATGGTGACTCCTGGCTTCCTCAGGGTAATAGAGAACTATTTAGAATATCAGTCCTTAGGATGTGGGTGTATTTGCTTGATCTTTTGTCTTGAGATCTGGCCCACAGCAGGAGGTGTCTTTCTCCTTCAAGGTCACAAGACATTTGGCTCTCTGTGCTGGTTCCCTTGAGGGCCTTGCCCTGTCTAACTACGTATAATATTTCTAACTTAACTGCCTATAACAAAAAGATTACATCACCTACTTACTAAAGTTATTGCCCCTCACTTCCTAAAGGCTTATATTTCGTAGTTTGCAATTGATCTCTTTCTTAATAATTTTAATATCTTTGTAAGTGATTCTTCCACTACTTCCGCCTGTTACTCCAATAACTCCCTGCCAAAGATCAGATCTATAGTCTTACCATTTATTAATAATGACAACTACTCTCATTTTAATTCAAATTCCCCATTCTCTCTCTTTTTTAACCTCTCATCTTTTTGGCTCATTTGTTTTAGTATTCTGGCTCCAAAAATTATTATTACCTTTATGACATCCTTTCTGCCTCACAGTAGGTTAAATTTCATCACCAGTTATTGTAATCACTATTTTGTTTATAACTTCTTTATCTGGGTCAAATCTCTGTCTGTTCTGTGCCTTTTAACAGAATATGGTGAGAGAAACAAAATCATGCTGATTGGTATATCTTTAAATTTATGACCATGATCTTCAGAGAACCTCTTAGTGTTACTAGACAGTCATAGCGTACCTTTCTGGTTTATCTGTATTCTCCTAAATAGTTATTCTCTCCTCAGACTTTCAAAAATCCCACTTCTTCATTCTCTGATGACTTTGTTCTTTCCTGTTTGATTTCACTGACAGAGGTAATCATAAAAGAATTTCCACAAACTCAAATATTCTCTTTTTTTCTTGTGTTATTCAGGCTTCTAAAATCAGACCTTCACTTTATTTTAGATGATATCTTGCATTTCCTCTGCCTATTAAGGGACTTCACACTAATTCTCCCCTGCCCTATATCATCAACATTTTCATTGCTTAACAATCTACTGATTGTTAGCATTTAAATACAGTGCTGTTTCTTTCATTTGAGAGGGGAAAATTTAGATTCTCTACCCCCTTCTAGGGATGATTCCATTTCTTTAGACCTAGATAACAAAACTTCTAAAGAGTTAGTTTTATTTGTCATCTCTAATTCCTGCCTTCCCATTTCTTTTGAGCCCAATTGGAGCAGAAATGTACTAGAGTTCTTGTTAAAATCACCATTGACCGCATTAATAAATTCAGTGGTAATCTTGTCCAGTTTCAAGTCTTTCAAGTTATCATTCATACACACTCTAAATTTTATATCTATTATTTACATCCTCTTCCTAAACCTGATTCTTGAATTGCAAGTTTCTGTATCCTGTTATTTGCTCATCTTCTCCACTTGAATGTCTATTATTAAACATTTTACACTTAACATTTTCAAAATAAAGTCTTCATCTCCAGTCTTCCTAATATCAGTTGATGGCCGCTTCATCTTTCCAGTTATTAAGTCTAAAATCTTTAGGATCATTATTGACCACTTTCTCCCATATAGAGTTTTTTTTTTCCTTTCAGGAAGTGAATCTGGTGCTATCTTCAAAATTTATCCAGAATCCAATTACTTAACACTGTTTCTGTTAACCATTACACTACCACAGCTTTACTTATATTTCATTGACCTGCTGTGTCCTGCCTTCCCATCAACCCTTTCCCATCCACTCTTAGCAGTGGATCCCTTTGAAACATGAATCCAATCATACTACTCCAATAGCTTTTGTCAAGAGTTGAAGTAAAAACCATTAATGCCTCAGTACATTTTCTGTAACCACTATGTCTATTTACCTTTGTGACCTGTCTCCTACTAGCAGTTACCTGAGTCTGTTTACATGAAGTTCCTTCTTGTTCCTAAGCATTTCATTCTCAGACTGTTTTCCATTGCTTGAAATCATCTTTGTCTCTATATTATCATGTTTTGTTTCCTTCCTACCCTTCAAGTCTTTGCTTAAGTGTCCCATTCATTGAGAATCTACCTTGATCACTCTTTTTCTTTTCTTTTCTTTTCTTTTCTTTTTCTTTTTTTTTTTTTTTTTGTCTTTTTGAGACAGGGTCTCACTATGCAATTCAGGCTGGCCTTGAACTTGCAGCCATCCTCCTGCCTCAGCTTCCTGAGTGCTGGGATTACAGGAGTGCACTACCACACCTGGCATCATTTTAAGGTTGCGGAGCTCTTCTACCTCATATTCTTTTTCCCTTTCCTCTGCTTCCTCTTTAAAGGGAAGGAAGAGGGAACCAACAAACAAAAACTAATATTCAACCACTTACTTTGCTTATTCTTACTAAAATGTAAGTTTCAAGCTGGGCATGGTAGTGGACACTTATAATACCAGCACTGCAGCAGGCTGAAGCAGGAGGATCATTGCAAGTTGGAGACTAGCCTGAACTACATAGGGAGACCTTGTCTCAAAAAACGAAGAAATAAATAAATACCTCTTGAAAGTGGGTGTGGTAGCACATGCCTGTAATCCCAGCACTCTGTGAGGTTGAGGTGGGAGGATTCCATATTCAAGCCCAGCCTGGATGATTAAGGGAGATCCTGAGAACAACCCCCTACCCTGGAAGGACAAAAAAAAAAAAAAAAGAAAAAAAGGCTGTGGATGTAGCTCAGTGTGATGCCCTAGGTTTAATCACTAGTACTATGAAAAGATAAAATAATCAGTTGAATAAGTATGTTTCCTTAGTTATAATGTAAAGATGTAAAAAACCTTTTTTTTTTTTTTGGCAGCACCGGGGATTGAATTTAAGACCTCACACTTGCCAGGCAGGCGCTTAGGCCACTGAACTAGATCCCCAGCCCTTGTCTTTTTGAGACAGGGTCTCACTATGCCGTTCAGGCTGGCCTTGAGCTCACTTTATAGCCCAGACTGGTCTGGAACTTGAAACGATCGTCCCGTCTCAGCCTCCTGACTGCTGGGATTACAGGCCCTATTTTCTAATATATATTGCTGTGTGAAAAAGTACTTCAGGAAGTATTTACTATCAGATTGGGAGTTTGAAATGTATATGAGTCTTGTGGCAAAGAAATTTAGTGAATTTGTAGTTATCAAGACAGAAAGTCAGATATGGACCAGGGATATATAGTTCAGCAGCACAAGCATCTACCTGGCAAGTGCAAGGTCCTGAGTTTGATTCCTGGTACCAAAAAAAAAAAAAAAAAAAAGTCAGATGTAACCCAAGGGTAGTTTAGTTTACTCACGATAAGCAGAACTTTAATAAATATAATGGAGTAAAAGCAAAACTTCTAGGAGACCATATCCAAGTTATGTAACCTCTCAGGCTGCAGCTGTTCATCAATAAAATAATCAGCTAGCCATGCTTTCTGTGATGTTTTCTAGCTCTAACAATTTCTAAAAACTTGCATTGCTAAATTTTACTGTAATATTCTGGAATGAAGCTCCTATTATTTTACTCCCAAGAATATACTTCTTCAGTGAAGAAATAATGATTCCTAAATGTGTTATCTGCTTGTATCTCTTCTTGAGCTAAAGAAATAATATTTTAATCTTCAGATTTGTACTAATTTGTAATGTATATGTGTAAAGCAAGGTTATTTGGATTCAGCAGTTCTTCTGCATTTAGGGAATTCTTGTGCAGTTAGGAAATTACTAAAAAAATGGGAACTACAAATTTGCGACCAGGGGT
>RJWT010024743.1:0-16303 GCA_004365215.1 Cuniculus paca | reverse complement strand
CACCCATTACACATTCTTCCCTTTTCATTACACAGATTATTAAAAAGATGTGTATTCAAGGGTAAAGATTTCAAAAAATGAATTTTTATAGCTCTATCAAGAACATTTTTAAGAGAAACAGTGAAAGAAAATAATGACTACCAGTACAGTTTGGGACCATTATTTTGATTTATACATAAGGCTCTAACAGTTTCATACACCATGACTTTTGTGCCCTGATGCAAAATCTGTAGTAAAAACATAATGTTTTAGTATTATTAGGATAGTTTTGGCCTCACATACCTCCAGGAGAAGGGTACCCACAGCAACAGTTCAAGAACACTAAAGCGCTGCATTAATATCTACTACTATGCTCTTAAGCATAAAAAACTTGCTTTAGTGAATTTTTATACTTGCTATAAATTTTTAGACTACAATGAGATGGGAGTGAATAAAATTAATCAAAGCTAGAATAACTTAGCTGGCAAGAATAAAACTTTACATAGATATATAGCATCCCATGTTAAAGAATATTTTTAACTTCATAGATCAGGCTTTAGTTTATAGTTAGTTGAAACATTTTGAGTTGGAAAAAGGAACTTTAAGTCAACTGGGAAATTACTATATTTCATATCTATGAAATTATCAGATTGTGGAATAATTTTCATGAGTGCCAATCATAGACCTTCGAAAATCACACCAGACTACTACAAGCACTGGGCACAGTGGCACAGGCATGTAGTCCCAGCTACTCAGGGGCTGAGGCAGCAAGATCATTTGAGTCCAGAAGTTCAAGGTCAGTCTGAACAACACAGTGAGACCCTTTCTTGAAAACAACAAAAAAACAGATTACTACAACTAATGGTAGATTTGTACACTACCCAAGAATAACCATTTAATTTATTTTCCAAATAAAAAAGTAACCCACTTACACATAGATTAAAACTATGTTTTTTCTTACCACAGTGATACTGACGGCATCATCAAACTGATGCATTAAAACACTGATGACTGCAGAAGCCAGAAGCAACATAATAAGAGGATTTTTAAACTGAAAGTAAAAACAAACAGCAATTTAACACTCTTTTGTATGAAAGACAGTTCTGTTCTATCTCACAACAGCTTTTAGAAAAACCCATAAGGATATAATTAGAAAATTATGAGTTTACATTTCATTTATTATCTCAACCAAACTCAAAAAGTCATATTTAAGCAGATTTAAAACTTCCTAAAAGTTCCATTTCAGAAAAAGACAAAATTAAGTATCAATATTTTAAACAAAGAATTTCTTAATTCTTTATGATAGGCATGTATTTTTAGTGGTACACTAACTTAACAAATATAGCTGTTTGTGGTGGTGCATGCCTGTAATCTCAGCACTTGAGAGACTGAGGCAGTAAGGATCACTACAAGTTCGAGGCCAGCAATGGGCTACAAAATGAGTTTAAGGCCAGCCTGAACTGCAGAGTGAGACTCTGTCTCAAAAAAGACAACATAAAACAAAATAAAATAAAATAAAATAAAGCTGTTCTGAATTTCTAATAAAGCTAGAAAAGATTTATTGAGTTAGAATACCAAAGGAATAACCCTTAAAGACAGCTAGGAACAGACAACACAGAAAGGACCTCCTCATAGAAAAAACTGAAGATTTTCCTCACTGGTTTTCCTAGTATCTGTCTGACAGAGGAAATCGTATCTAAAGAAACAGGATGATATCACCAACCCAATCAAGCAGACTTAAATCAACAATCAACAAAGCCACCTCCAATTATCACAGTTGGAAATCTTACACCTAAAACTCTGACATCAGAATCTCCTCCTATGCTGAAGTGGCCCATCACTGACGAAAGTTGCAAAGTAAAAGGCCTATAAACAATCTATCATATCAGGCCCCGTATTTGACAGTTCTGAGTTTATATGCCATCACCACTGGCCCCCTGTATGGTCTATTCCTTGGCACAGTGGTTCACATCAGAATCACACAGGGAAATTCTAACAAGTACAAATGCCCAGATTCACACCAAACCAATTAATTCAGAATTCTTGGGTACTGGGTCCAGTCTTCAGTAATTTTAAAACACACCCAAGTGACTCCTATAACTAAAGGGAAAAAAAAAATCACTGCTCTACTTAAATAAAACTACAACTGCAATATAGTTCAGAGCTGACACCACAACCTGACTCAGAGTACCTGGGTTAGATTCCAGGTCCATCACCTGTGTGGTAATCTAATCTTTTTAAGCTCTAGATTTTTCATGTGGTAAAATGAAACCTTAGATCAAGAAATCTGTCGTAAAGATTAACTAAGAATGAATATTAAAGCACTGTGTAAACCATAAAACCCTCTTCAAATGTTAGTTATTAACCCCTACACTTTGACAGCAAAACTCACCCTCCCCCCCTAAAAAAAAGCTGTGCCACAGTAATAATTAAGCACACCACTTGATAGGTGGCAGGCACCAAACAGGTGTTCACAGAACAAATTCAGTGTTTTCTGAAAGGAGTGAAGTGTCACCCAGTGCTCTGTGATTAACAACTGACATTAACTGTCAATTGCTGCTTATGCTTAACTACATTACAGGCACTGTTTAAAGCTCACCGAAACCCCAAGAGTCAGGCACTCAAGATTTGATAACAGGATCAAGGGGGAAAAGAAACATCAAATCATGTTGCCTTATACTTTCTGAAGTCTTATATAAAGATGGAAAGGTATATGTGAGGATACAATTCTGCACAGTAAACACTGTTCCATAAAACAACACATACACAAGGGGTGCTTTTAATCCCTCAAATTTTGGTTTTGCTATTTTAGACAAATGCATTTGAAAAGTTGAGATTGTTCAATGCAGGCTTAGTAGCAGGTAAGACCTTTCTGCAAAGTTAGACACAGATCTTTCTATAAAAAGAATTCACAGGTTAGAAGTCACAGAAGTTTTCTTTACTGAAAAGAAGAAACCCTACTAGCTGAAGTTGGCCATAGGTCATACAACCTTTTACACTAACATTAATTGTTACTAAAATAAAAAAATAAGTCTGCAATAAGCCTTTCCTAAAAGATTAAAATAATGATAATCATACATAAGTCTCATTTGTTCTAAGCTATCTCCTTAGGTTAGCGCCATTTTATAATGGAAAGAATAAGATCAAATGGGCAGTCAAAGAGTTTAAATTATCGAACCTGCTAATTTTCTAAACCAGCCATGCTTTAAAAAAATTAGCATTCCTTTAATTTAAAAAGTGTAAGTTCAGTATCTGCAAAGGAAATCATTGGTAATAGTATAACCATTATGGGACATAGAAAATGCTGTCTTTTAAGTTATAAACTAAAAATTACATGAATTCCAACCTAACAGTAAACCATAACGAGTATAAATTTTTAGGTAAAAGTTTTTTTAGTTATTTTTTTCTCTATAAACAACCTCACAAAAGTAAACAACTATATAACAGAAGTACATGTACATTACACCAAAGAGACAGAAGTAAAAACTATGTTACCTGGGAAATATACTTCTTCCACAGTGGCTCATCCTCACTGATATCAAACTCATTCCAGCCATGGAAGGCTCGCCTATGACTAACTTCACATTTGTTTAGACCATTCTGAAGATCAGCCTATTGGAGTTCATACATAAAAGTTAATGAAAAATGTTAGCATAGAACAAAAGAAGAAAAACACAAAGGAGTACACAGTATATGATCACATTTATAAAAAGTCAGTTTTATAAAACTGTTGAAAATTAGTCTACTGGGCTGGGGATTTAGCTCAGCGGCACAAGTGCCTGCCTGGCAAGTGTGAGGTCATGGGTTCAATCCCCAGTACCAATTTAAAAAAAAAAAAAAGAAAAGAAAAGAAAATTAGTCTACTGCGAAAGAAAGCTTTTTAGCGGTGAAACAATGACAAGCTGAACTGCAAGGAAACATGGGAGCCCTCCGGAGCGATAAAAATACTCCATGTCTTAACTGTGGTGCTTGTTCCACTTGCCAAAATGCAACTTTATCTGTACACTTAAAATCAGTGGAATATAGTCTATGTAAATTATACCTCAATAAAATTGATTTCTTATACACAACAAGACCAGGTTAAACAAACTTACATTTTTCTATGGGGTAAAAGGAGAACAAACCAGCCATGATACTTAAAAGTAAAATATTACTACATATTTAGTTACTTTTTTGTTTTTATTGTATTAAGAATATTTAGTATGCCATAAACATCCTTCCTTCTTCTCCAAGCTTATCAAAACCCTGAGGCTGGTATTACTGTTTGCTCTGGGGTTGCCGAAATTATTTTACACTGGAAATTCGTGCTTCCTAAATTACCCTAAATATGAAGTTAAGATGAGTATGTTCTTAGGACAGCATAACATCATCTAGGTGGCTGACACCACCTAATCTTTCAGCCACTGTTTCTCATGATTTTTGACTTTAACTATCATTAAAAATGCAATTACTTGCAGCTCCAAAATGACCAGCTTCCCTGCCCAGAAGGTTTCTAACAGAGTTTAATAGTCAACATTTTCAAAACTTAAGCAATACTTAAAATAAGCAGTTTTAAAACAGTATAAATTTTTTTAACACTCAAAAATGAGCCAGGAATGGTGGCACACACCTATAAGCCCAGCACTCAGGAGGCTGAGGCAGGATAGGCATGAACTCAAGATCAACATGGGATACATGGTGAATTCAAAAACACCTTCAACTACATAACGAAACCCTGTCTCAGAAAAGACAAAAACACTCAAAAATGGATATCAATGCTTTTAGTATCACAATTAAAATGTCTGAAGGGAAAGTTAAAATTATTCTTCATGTTTCAAAAATATTCTCTTCATGTTGTTTATAAATTATATAAACAATCAAAATTCATTTGTATCTCTGAACTTAACATTTACTTCACCTCAGAAAACCCTTGTTTAAAAAAAGATAAAACTCTTAATTCTACTTATGTTACTTATTAAATTGATTCATTTCCTAGTTGACCTAATACTTACATCACACTAATGGTTCCTGGCAATGTATACAATCTAGAGCTACACAGTCTCACCAAGCAGTCACTAGCCACGTGCAGCAGTTTAAATGAATTAAAATTAAATTCAGTTCCTCCATTATAGTAGCCACATTTCAAGCCATTCAGTCACGCTTATCTATGTAGTATTACACAGAACAATACAAGAAAATTCTATTGGAGTGTACTGATTTATAGTACTAATAAGATCTATGCCCTTCCTCCCCACTACACACTTACTTGGAGAATGCCTGCAACTTCACTGACTGGTAATTCACTTGCTTTTTTGGATGTCAATACAGGAATCATTGTCTCATTTTCACCATTGGGTATTTTTTGAAAACGTGCAACCTAGGAAATAAACCAAAGCAAACATATCTGAATATACTACATAACTTTAATACAGTTTAGAATAATGAAAATGCAAATATTCACAGTAAATTACTTTCCAGTCAGAAAAATATTTTCAGACTAATAAGAATGAAGTCCTGAAATACCTTTATATTAACCACACACTCTACTTCTTGAAAATGTGTTTCAAAAATTAAACCATCAGTGGCAAGTGGAACAAAAATCTTTACATAATATAAAGAAAAGATTCTATTTCTCCATGAACATAAGAGTAGAAAGTAAAACAGATGTCCCATCTAACAGATCATGATGATTACACATAATCATAATCCTCTAAACTCATTACATTTAACACAGGGAACAAGGGACAGCTAAGCTTTCTCCATTTTAACTACTACTCCCCTTGATCAGCTATTTCTTTTCTACCCAGAAAGGACAGCTGGCTATTCTTCCAAAGCACCATGACAGCAAATCAGTCTTAAGAGAGCTCCTCTCAAGCTAGAAGAAAAATGAAAAGCAAGAGACCAGGCAAGCAGAGGACGCACAGGTTAGTAAAGGGGCAACATGCAGAGTAAGTTAAAAGAAAAGGTAGTAAAGAAGATATCTACCTACTTGGTGCAGTTTCATAAGCAAATACCTACAGAAAACCTCCGCTACTGCAATTGTGAGAAAGACATTTCACTCAACTGCAACAGAACCATTTGATTAAAGTAATCTAAAATGATCATCTTACTGCCAAGATCAAGGTCTTAAACTATCAGATGAAATGTGTTTAAACTGCAATAATCAACTTTTTAAAGATAAAACACTTCTCCAAGACAACAACTGAGATCAAAGAATAATAATTTTAAAATTCTATCACTATTAGAGTGTCAGTATAGAGGCCAATATACATAAAGAATCAATTTACTGCAAAAAAAAAAAAAAAGTAAATAGCTGAGAGAAATAAAGTATTCCATTAGTACGATAGTTTCTGGAACCAAATATTAATTTTCTAATCTCAATTTTTTAAAAGAGCTTTGTTGAATGTCTAGCAAAGAGCAGTAGTAGTATCTTTCCACTCTTAATAAGGAAATACTGGTGACTAAAAATTTTGAGGAAATTGTAGATTACCTTGCTTTCATGCAAAGTCTTGAAATTATTCTGAGAATACTATGTACACAAAATTTAAAAATTTAAAGACTCAGAGAAGAAGCTGGGAATTTTACAGTCATACGCATGTTTTACAGCCTCTGAAGTACCCTTACTTCAAATCTATGAAACAAAGTAGGGTAAAAGAGCTCACTAATCATTTATAAGTGAAACATTTGAGAAAGTTTAATGACTTAAGAGACTGAGAACTAAACCAGCTGATATTTTACATTCTAACATTACAGAGCAAAATTTAAAAAGATGCTTATACTGGCTTATACTGCATGCAGTGACAATGAAATTAATAAAATCCTTTATTTTTTTTTTTTTTTTTTTTTGGTACCAGGAATCAAACTCAAGACTTCGTGCTTGCCAGGCAGGTGCTGCACTGCTGAGCTATATCCCTGGCCCCAAAATCCTTTATTTCTAAGGTGCCTGAAAAAGTTTATACATAAAATGAGAACAGCGCCTAAGCAGAGTTAACTGCAGCCTAAACCCACTAAAACCGCATTTGATTCAGCAGTAATAAGAGCTCAGTCTATTCAGAACTAAAGTACTATTCAAGGTAAGTAGAGTTGGATTTACAATAATTTTTTATTAAAATATACTTTGTATCATTAGGACACTGGCTGGGTGAAGGTCAGTGCCCACCATGCACAAGGCCACAGATTTAATCTCCAGTCTCCTAAAACAAACAAAAACAAAACTAGAAGATAGCGAAATTGCTAATCCTGATACCCAATATGCAGTATGACAATCTTACTCATAAAATTTTCAAGTAATCCTTTGGTAGCTGATTCAGCGTGGGTATACGAACATTTGGACACAGCTTGTATAAAACCCTTCAATAGCATTCCATGGACCCAAAAGAGCTGAAACATTTCAAGAAAAGGAAATTAGATTATTTCATTTAGAAAGCCTAAGACGAGACACTAGGAAAGAAAGATGCTAACTCTCTAAATAGATGAAGGGCTGTTTTGAGATGTTCTTCAACTGCAATCACGTTTTCTCTCAATTATGTTTGTTCCTAAGTGGAGAAGTGGGAACCAATTGGAAAGACCAGAATGCAAGATGATGTTTAACTCCGTTATTCTAAGTCAAGTGCTGAGTAGAGTTCTAGAAAACAGCAGAAACTTACTCAAAAATACAAGAAAGTAATGAGAAACAAGCGTTGTAGGGATTTTTATAAAAAAACGTTAAGCTGCCTATATGGAGGCAGCCTACATACTCTGACAGCTCTGTAGGGGAGCCGCAGAGACAGAAAGGGGGAGTATCAACCAGATTCTGGCTCCAAGAAAGAACCAGTTTTTGGAGTTCACTGAGGAAAAAAGAACAGCATACCCCTTTAAGAACAATGGAAAAAAAGGTTGATGTTTTTGAGCTGTAGCTACTGCCCATACCCTATCTGCAGGTAAAAAAGATGACCCGTGTGTTACAGAGAAATGAAACTTGTTTCATGATGAACTAGAACAGTTTTATAACTTGGATCTAAAGCCATTCTGCATGGTATCTGATATGCCAAACCTCAGACAGTAGCTGTCCTCGGGAGTGATGTGGCAATGCGTGTTATTTCTAGCCAGGCCAATCAATTCCAAGTGCAATCAGTAATTTTTACCCAGGGCCTAACTTCTTGAACCCTCATCTTTCTCCAAGGACAGTGTCATTTTCTCTGTTTAAAAGTTACCAAAAAAATTGCTGGGGGTGAAGTTCCCATGGTAAAGCATTTGTTTAGCTTGTGCGAGCCCTATTATTTGATCCCCAGCATAGCAAAAGAAAATCTTACAAGAATAAATCCTAAAGATAATCATAACATAAATTTAATTGTTAGGATAAGCTCGCTACAATATCTGTTTCAAACCAGACTCAAATTCTGAACTCAATTAAGGACTCATTTTGAGAAATACAAGTCAAAACATTGGCCCCACTGTAGGTTCAAGAACACAGGTGAATGGATGGTGGGGAGCTGCTCTAGAATTTGTAGCCTATACTGAATACTTATAAGGTGGATCCTTGAGGAGTCTGGTAAAATCTGCACATCTGTGGTTTTGTATCAGTGTTCTACACTCTAATCCCCACCATGTTCACCTGTTCAGTGGTTTTGGTCCCTTGTTTCAATGCACATATATAATAATACTAGATAAACAAAACCAGTGCAAATGTGTTGAGATGTTTACCGTGTTTCACATAATAGAAAAGCTGCTGGGCCTGGTGGTGCATGCCTGTAATCCCAGCACTTGTGAGGCTGAGGCAGGAGGATCGTTGAGAGTTCGAGACCAGCCTGGGCTACAAAGTGAGCTCAAAGCCAGCCTAAATGGCACAGTGAGACCCTGTCTCAAAAAGACAAGGCCTGAGGATTTAACTCAGTGGCTTAAGTGCCTGTCTGGCAAGTGCGAGGTCGTGAGTTCAATCCCTGACGCCACAAAAAAAAAAAAACTGTCAACATAGTCCTAGAAGGAATATAAGCATTATATACTACACTGATAAACTAAAATCAAGAAAAAGAAAAGATATAAGAGACAGAAGAGTTAGAAGTTATCTCACTAGGACTAGCAGACTTGGTAATGTGTATGATAAGCTTCTTATACCTGCATAAATGTAGTATTCACAGTCTTAATGGAAAATTTTGGTGTAGCAGTTTCAGACTAGTAAAACAGGTAGGTCTTAGATAAAGCTGTGCACTGGTAGGTAGCATTGCTAACTTTATCTGTATAAATACAGAAACATAGGTTAAACTAGTTATTCCATAGCATTGATGGTGAACCTTTTAGAGCTTTCAGCAATAAGTCTGCTATGGAACACATGCCATAGGTTTGCCACCACTGCCATATACCAATACACTGGGTCCTGGATGTACGATTGGATTTTTTTCATTTTTTATTGGTATCTGTTTACAATACATGGTATTTACATTACTGAGGAATCAGTACATATATTTAACATTTTGATCATTTTTGATCCTCTTTTCTCCCCTCCCCCTTCCCCCTGATCATAAAGTTGTATTTAATATTGTATGATCTCTTAGCCTTTCTAGTCCAGGTACTGTACTTTCTGAAAAACCTCTGTTATCATGTAAGGAATTTTGTTGTCAAGTTTGTGTTTTTCTTTGTGGGTATCTGCCTCACTCCATCCCTAAAGTTTCAGGTAGACACTTGCTATTCAAAGCTATGTTCTAAGGCAGCGGTGCAAGTGCGCCACTGTGAGCATGCAGAGCCCTGTCAGCACACACGAAGTCAGCCCATCATGCCCCAGCAGCCACACATCAGATAATAGCACACAAAAGCACACCAAAGGTAAACTTTTACCTTTCAGTAAAAATCTGTATCACTGAAAGCTGTTACTGTGCTTTTCTTTTAAACAAAAGATGTTAATGTGTAAGTTTTTTCTAAACTAAAAGCTCAGTATTCAACTTTAATTGCAGTGTTTGCATTTTGTGATAAATAAATGGGTTTTGGGATGCATTCTGGGCACTCAGTCTCTAAAAGGTTCCCCATCGCTATTCTAAGGTACTTACAGCAGTAAATGATTTGCAATAACAGGTCATGTTTCTCCACTGAAGGAGAAAGGGTGGTAGTCCTCAAGTAGTTGTAAGAATTATTTAATAAGAAATTTTAAGTTTGCATTTATTTTCCTGAAAATAACTTTCTGATGCTCCTGATGTGACCATCTACTTCTGTAATTCTTTAGATCCCATTCATTCTTTTGCTTTAAGAAAAAACAAGCAATTGGAAAGATGTCTATTTCGCAGTTACCTTTTTGTAAGGAAAAATTAATAATGCACATGAACAATGGGACAATGTAAATCACAACAACAAAATACTACTCTCATACCCACTAGGATAGCTAAAGTCAAAAAGACAACCAAAAACAAGTGATGGAGAGAAGCTAGAACCTTCCTACACTGTCAGTGGGATTATTAAAACACACAGCTGGTATGTGAAACAGTTTGGCAGTTATTCCCTATTATTCTTATGTTATTAAGCATTTAATCTTCTACAGTTAAATAAGAGTTGTTTCATCATAAAATGTTTTTTAATTATTTAGCTATACTTTGACTTTAGGAATTACAAATGTAAAAAATATCAAGTTCAGTTAAAAGTAAATCACCTTAAGAGATGTTATGTCCTCCACATGTTGTCTGTGATCGTGGCTTTCACATATGCTTTTCTCCTGCTTGGTCTTAAAAATACCCGGTGGACAGGGATGCCCTCAGTGGTAGTACTTGCCTTTCATGCATAAGGCCCTGGGTTCCATTCCCAGCACCACCACTACAGCAACAAAAATTAAATTTTGCTTTACATTTATTAAATCTATACTTTGAACTACCTAATTCATGAAACTAACTTTTACTAAAAAACAGGTAACACACAACTATAGAGTCCATAGTCAATATATACTACAGAGTTAAATAATTTAACTGGAAAGCTAAATCGGACGGAAACAGACCTATGCACACATCAAAAACTGCAAAAGCATCCAGATCTTTAGGTTAAATAAATAATTAACTTAAAATGGCCCCATATGGATCAGACCCCATTAGGGATCTACTGAACCCAAATTTGCATTTTAACAAGATTCTCGAATGATTCATTCCTATTTTAGATTGTAATCACTGCTATCATCAGTTCTAATCCCAGCACAGATTAGATTTCACAGGAGTTGCTATGGAGAGAACTGTGCCCCCTAAAACTTACATTGAAATTCTAATCCCTAAAGTGATAGTATTCAAGAGATGAAGCCACTGAGAGGTTAGATTATGAGGGTGGTACCTTCACGGCAAGATTAATACCCTTTTCTGTGGCTGTCTGTCCATTGAGGTCTCACTCTGTAGTTCAGGCTGGCCCTGAACTATGTAGCTAAGGTTGTCCTCAATCTCACGGTGATCCTCTTGCCTTGGCCTCCCAAGTGCTAGGATTGCAGGCATGTGCCACCACACCTGGCATTAATGCCCTTATAATAAAAGACAATGGAGAATTTATTTCCCCTCTCTTCACCTTATCTGAAGACATAACCTGAAGAAAAACCCTCACTTGCAACCAAATTGGTAGCATTTCGATCTTAGACTTCTCAGTTTTCAACTTTGAAAAATAAATGTCTGCTGTTTAAGCCTCCTATCTGTGGTATACTATTACAGCAAAAAGGTAAACTAAAAATTTTTCTTTTTTGTTTGTTTTTGTTTTGATCCAAGCATCCAGGCCCAGTACCCCAAGTAAATGAATCATTAGGCCTGAGATGGAGACAAAACATTTATTTTTAAAAGCCCAAAGGTGAGTTTAACATGTATCCAAAGTTGATAATCACTACCCTAAACAGGGCTAAAAGGCGTGATTACATTAAACATTAGAATATTTTGCTTTCAAAAGGTTAGTATCATCTTAAATGAGCTACCAACATAGGTTTATATAATATTTCTGGGGAAAATTTCACTCTTTAAGAATAAATTTATCTATTCATTACATGAATAGAAATTTCATTTTAAAATGCAAATTTGCAAAGTTAATCCAAATTACTCAACAGAAGTTTGGCCATGTAGAAAATCTAAGAAGACTTCATCTCTGCAAAGTTCAGGAGTACTAAGTAAGAGTTATTCAAATTTTTTTTCAGGTCCTCCTTCAACACTGTAATTTTTCCAAGTTTCATTTGTAAATAATCAGAAAGACATTTAATGCCTATTAAGTGCACTAGGTATTTAACTTGAAAATACCTGGCATTTCTCCATAATTGCTTAATTAGTAGTTATGAAATGGGAAGAGGGTACTCTGCGAACTCCAGGGGTTAAACCATGTAATTCCACCTCAAAAAAATGTAAAGAAGGCATATTATGGACAGGAGAGAGGGGAAAAAGTAACACAGTAGTTATAACAAGATAATACAGAAGACAGCAATTTCAAACCAAGAACTGCATTTCACATCAATTTACAGAAATCAAGCAACTACTAAATTGAAAAGGCAACTGCTTGTTGATTAAAGCCAAAAGTGAATGACACTAAATAATTCGAATTTTGGTCCCCAAAAAGTCCAGATGACATGTTTGTAACTAATCGTGTGGCTGAGAACAATGCAACCAGTATTTTCCATAACACTATGTAAGTTAACTCATGTTCAAACTACCATGTTCAGTTGGGTTAGATATTAGCATAATGTAGCAGATATCACATCAAACATCTCCTTCAGAGCTGCAAAGACGAGACAAGACCCCAGGCCCCACCCCAACCTCAAATACAATAGCTCTGCTTTTATATATTATATGTTTAGACTTCAACAAAAAACTAGTACAGCAATAAAGGGTTTTACAGCTTTAAAAGAAGAAAACTGAAATCCACAATAGAGTGGTTCTCGGAATTTACTAGTGAACATCAGAATCACCTGGAGGGTTTTTTGGACCAGGTTAACAGGCCCAACCATCCAACTTTTGAATCAGCAGGCCTAGAACAGATCCCAGAGTCTGCATTGTACTAGGAAATGTTGATACTGCTGGTCCATGGATGACACCTTGAAAATAATACTGTAGTCAAGGTTAGCCTTGATGCCAATTCATAATCCAATTCTAGGTTTTGTCAAGTGTGTGACCCTGAACAAAGTTCTTATCTTCTCTGAATCTTTTTCCTCAATGTTAAACTAGGATAATGCCTATTTTCATTTTAATAACAACCAAAAGAAATGCTATTTTTAAAAGTGTATATCACAATCTCTATTGTATGACAGATATTCAAATACTGTACTTGTTCCCTGCTTCTAGAGTAACACTAATGGTGCAACATTTATCATCTGCTGCATGCCCATACTAGGTCTCCAGAATTGTATGAAATGGTTCTGTCATATTGATATTCTCTGTTAAATTCTTACTGTACAGAATCAACACTACTATTAGAGGGAAAACAAAATACTAGGATTTTCTATCTTAATGGACATTACAGCAAGCAGATTAGCATAAGTGTGCCTTTTAAGTAAACTTTTGAAAGTACAAAAAGATGACAAACTGATCAGAAAAATAAGTTAGTTCATCACTTGTGCATCAAGTATATTTTCTACAAGGACAAGGCAAGTCCATTTTTTCCACTTTTGAAAGTGCTGAGATTAAAATTTCCAATCACCAAACACTATTTTATTGGAAAATGCAGCAGCTGTGCAAGGAGGAAAAGACAATCTATTTCTCATGCAGTTCTTCAAGGATCAGGCTGCCAGCAAGGGACACAAATGGGCTTATCTTGGATTTGGATCACTGAAGAAATAAATGTTAGCCAGGGAAGGTAAAAGGACTGTAAACATGTTCTTATGAAACACATTACCCATGGGGGTTTAACTTCACTTTAAACACAAGAGTCTAAAGCAACATATCTAGGATAACGCAAATTTAAAAAAAAATTCAGAGATATCCACAAATGTCTCCTCTGATATGCAAACTGCTAGATTTCCACTAAAGTCACTAATATAAAAATTTAGTCCTACCATCTAAAGGATGACATTAAAAATACGGTGATTCTCAAACTCAGATAGGCACCAGAATCAGCTGGGAATGAGATGCTTTTTAAGAATCCAGACACTATGAGATATTCTTTCCAAAAAAGTGGAAGTTGAATCAGTCAACCTTCCAGACTTGTGATAACTAGGTCTAGACTCACAACAATGGCTCATAACTCTGGTTGCCACATAAAAATCACCTGGGGAGATTTTTTTTAATTCCTATGGTCAGAAACTCAGGCCAGTTACATCAGAACTCAGACAGACGGTACACTGGAGAAAGTGTGGGCCTCAGGAATAGGTACTTTTTAAAATCTGCCCAAGTGATTATGTTTGGCCAGTGCTCTATACCTATCTACCCATCAATTTATAAGAAATACAGGAGACACAGTACATTAAACTACAGCACTTCAAAACAGTATGTCCAGCAAACTAAAGGCTTTGGAAATTTCTACAGAACCTGAGTGAGTCAACAAATAAACCACAAGAAAAACAAAGGAGAAGTATTTTTAAATTAAGAGATGTTTAAGCGATATTTCAACCCATTAGTGTAGGCGGATCTTATTTATAACTTTGGTTCTGTTCAGTTCAGCTGAGCTTGGTTTAGTAGCACCAGGGATGGAACCCAGGGCCTTCACATGAAGCAATGCCCACAGTTCCTTTGTTTAATTTAGGGTCAAGATCTTACTAAATTCCCAAGGCTGACCTCAAACTTGCAATGCTCTTGCCTCAGCCTACCAAGTAAACTGGGAGCATGGTGTGTGCCACTGCACCAAGCTGAACAGTTTTTTTAAAAGCAACTCAGGATCACAACCTACATTTAATTGTTCTATCTTTTACCTCCGTGAATCTGAAACAGTTTTTTTCCTCAATCTTTTTCATGATCTTATTGGTGAAGAAGGCAAGCAGGTTATTCTGTAAAATTTCCCCATTTTACAAATTACATTTTTGTTTTTTTTATTTTTCTCCTTAGATTCAGATGACACATTTTGAGGGGGAAAAATCACAGAAGTAATGCCATACCTTTCTCACTACATACCAAAAACCATATGATGCTTGTTATGGGCCAAATTGTGACCTCTCTTCCTCCTCTAATCTCCAATGTATCTGTAGTTCCAATGTCACTATATTTGGAGACAGAAGTTTTAAGGAACTAATTAAGGCTAAATAAGCTTATATAGGTAGGTCACTAATCACCCAGCACTGATAGGCTATCCCTACAAGAAAAAACAGAAGCATTAGCACACAGAGTAATCGTCACGTGAACACACAAAAATGACTGTCTTCGGTCTGGAGAGGCCTTCCTAGAAACCCACCCTGCCAGCACTTTAATTCTGATATTCCAGCCTCCAAACCTGTGAGAAAACAAGTTTCTGCTTAAGTCACTCAGTCTGTAGTGCTCTGGCACGGCAGCTCAGCACACCAACACAATGTTGTCTCATCAGCAGTGATGTTCACTCTGATCCTGAAAGTAGTATCTGTGAGATTTTTCTACTACCCGGTTACTATTTTTGGCTCTGTAAATAAATCTCTCTTGCAAGGACTTACTTTGAGACTGTAAATATCCTATACCTTATACTTTTGGTCATTAAATAACTCTTACCTGGAACAATTATTACAATGTTACCTTACAATGATGGTTACCAAATGGTTTTTCTGATCTCATCATTCTGTCTGCATTTATTAAGTGAAATCTTACTAAGAGCTTTCTCCCCTATTTCTGTGTATGAATCTGTACATATGCATCTTTACTCTATATACCTAGGATTTCTTACTTTATGAATATAACACATTACTATCATTCTTTTGTGACCTTGACTTAGACTGGCTCCTAAAATCTCTTTGAAGTGTGTACATAATTTTTAATTTCTTCCTTATTTGCTGACATAAAAGATGTTTTAGCCTTATCATTGTATTTTCCTAGCCCTGGCACTGAAATTAACTACTTCTCCAGAAAACACTGGTTCCTTTTATTGAAAATAGTATTTAGAAGTCTTTTGGCTTCTAGGTCTTCAGAGCAGCGTTAATAGGTATCTATTTTTTTATGCCTATCTGTATATATGTTAAAACACTTGCCAATCCCAATCTAACTCCTGAGGGATTCATTCCAGCCTTTCCTTCTCCTTACTTGTAACTTCTTAACATTAAAAAACCTGACTTTCATTAGCACCATTATGTTCTTACCTGCTCTATTTTCAATAAAAGTAGTTTTGCAATGATAACCATCTTACTGTTTAAAAATCTAACTCGAGTATAGAATTTGTATATGTTTCGTGGCTTAGTCTTAGGTTTCTTTATAGTTAAGAACCTATTACTCCATTTAGGATTTTTACCCCTTTTCTCTCGCCCTTGTTTATTGAATATATAAAATGTAACTTA
>RJWT010024742.1:0-16368 GCA_004365215.1 Cuniculus paca | reverse complement strand
ATATATTCTTTTAGGTACACGGGGACCCTATTATTAAGGCTAATGGTGGTTTTATCTAGGAAAGAAAGATACATGAACACTAAGGAACATTTTTCAGTTTCTTAGCAAAACACAAAAAGGAGGTAAAACTATTTCATTCTTTAGTTCCAACTGTTTTCAATTTTTCTGTTAGATCAATGTAAAATCTATTCATATTTTTATAAAACTTGAGTGAATACAATACATAGGTAAAGACTACTATCTATTTAAAGTAAACTGGCTTTTTACAAATAATATGATGAAAAAGAAAAAGAAATAAAGAAAAGAAAACCACACATTGTCTCCTAGAAAGAGGCCATTGGGTTTGTCTACCAGGTAGTCTAGTGAGGTGGGCAGACCTCCCACACCGAGTCTCAGCTCTGCTGATATCCCTCCCATGCCGGCTGTGGACACCCAAACAATAGCTCCATGGGATCTTGAAAGACAAGACCGATCTTACCTTTACATTTCACACAAGCTTTGGAGGAACTATCAGGTAGTAACAACTCAGTTATTCTCTGTGGCTGTTGTTACTCTCATCCAGTAACAGAACTGAAGATCCCCAAAGCCTATTACTCCTTCACTGATCTGTCTGTTTCCCCATGAACACCTACTAAAGCAAAATGATAAGGCAGGCTAAGGTGCAGCACTGCTTATAAGCATAATTTTTAGGAGGCAGACATGAAGCTTAAGTTCAAAGTGCATAGGTACTGAGTTGATTACTCAACTATAAAGAGACCTTCTGAAAGCACAGCTGATTTTTAGCAAGTGCTAGGTATCAAAAGACCTCCATTATGATTTTATAAAAGTAGGCTCTGTTGTGTGACAAACTACAAATGGCTGAAAAACCAACACTATATGCTTTGTAAGCCTAAAATTCACCAGTAGTCAAACATGAACATGTATTTCAGCAGGGAAGTGATAAATGGAAAGTAAGAAAGAGAATACACTAAAGAATGAAAAAAACTCATATGATGGCTTATGCGGACAGTGAGAAACTCAAACCTTATAATAGTAAAAATACGTTAGTTCTTTCACTCTGAAAGAACCTATGACTGTTAAAGCTGCCATGAAGGTCTTTTAACTGTTGAAACTTGATATTATGGTACTAATAATTCATCTTTAAATTCAGTAATAGATTTCTACCAAGATCCTGTGGCATCAAAACATTAATTTGTATACCAGAATTAAGATGTTCCATATTAATTGGTTAATTTATGAGACAGAAAATATACCCATTTAATATCCTACCCCAATTACTATTCCAGGAAAGTAGGAAAGAAAGGGATGTTTGGAAACACATTAAAACACAATATTTAGAATAATAAAAAATATCTGGAAGGAAAAACTAAAGACCACTAAACAGAGTCTAAATGAAATACAGGAAAATAGGAGAAAATACCAAAACTCCTTTGCTCTACCATGCATACACACAGCAACCCATGATAATTTCCTAGATTACTCTTTGGATATTTAATTCAATTGGCCTTAATTACTTATAAAGTGTGCAACACAATTAGGGAGGATTTGTTTTTAATTTAGCTCTGAAAGAAGAATGAATGGATGTAAATTCTAGTCACAAACCACTGTAGATCATCACAGCAATTAAAAACAATTTTTAGTCTTGAGAATCTTTCACACAAGTCTGCTAACCTTTGGATCCAGGTTTTAGACTTGCAAAAACTTTGGGGTTCTTTAGAGCAAGTGAGAGTTCATTGAGGAAGGAAATAAAGTGGGAGTCTCTCTCAGATTTCTTTGACTCAAAAATGACCACAATGGTAAAGTGAGGTTCTGGGCGGGTCAGGAAGTAGGTGCTCTGAACTTTGTCATCATAGAAGTGGACCACTTTCTCCAAGCTGTTCAGGTCAGATGTGCGGTCTGTCATGATCATGATGACGTTGGGCCAGTGCATGACAGGCCTATCGCTGGGCAGAGATACCACAGCCGGGTACTGGTCCACACCCTTTGGGGCCTCTCTGTAGGAATGGGGGTGATGATAGCCATGACCCTGAAAACTCTCTGAACCTCGGTTGTCAAAAATTAAGGACACATTGGCAGCATCGTATTTCCTGATGAAGCTGGAAATCTTTCCAAAAAGGTCTGGGTTAGCTTTTGCAGTCAACGCTTTCATTTCTGAAGCAGTAGTTTGTCGGCTCAGTGCCTCATGAAAGTAAAAACTAAACTTGGCGAGGAGCATGTTTTTGAGTTTCATTAGCCACAGGAAAAGATGTGGGGGCTGAACAGCCTTCTGTGACTGCCCTCCAAACAGATGCTTCTTGGTCTCGCGCTGCTTTTCGAAGATTTGGCCCCAGGTCTGCAGCTTGGTGTGAGCACTGTGCAAGTTAACCAGGGAAGGGAGGAACTTCCACTCTGAGATCTGAGCCTGGGCCTTCAGGAGATGACTCAAGACATCGACTTCTAGCTGGAAACTGCTCTCCAGAGGACTGAGGATTGGGTGGTGAAATCTAAAGGAGGGAGGGAAATCAATAGAAATAAGTGGAAATGTTATTCCATGTTGGCATTCTCTACCTTGAAAAAAACCCATGTGACCAGAAAAAACAGTATTATACTTGAGGGCAGAAGAAGGAAAGATAGAAGAATTCTATGTTGATTTATTTTAAAATTAAGATATAATCTCACAATTTCAGAATTATGTCACCATCCTATTCTTCTATAGAAACAGACTGGCATTTAAAAAAAAATGAGACTAATAATCACCTTGTTTTCAAATATAAGGAAACTCAGCTATAATTCTTACCTTATTTATTCTGGAATTTATAACTAACATTATCATCAAAACAAAGCATCCTCTTTTCAGGGTGTGGGGTCTAAAGAGGTGAAGGTAAAAATAGAGTCACTAAAACATGTTGAGTGCATACATAACACAGATAAACTCATTTACTATTCATAGTAACTCCATGAGGCACTATTAAACCTTCATTTCAGATGAGAATATATCAAATGTTTATTAAAGGAATGCAGCATTTGGAAGAAAGTCCTTATTCCTTTCATATTTATAGCCCAAAGTCTCTTCTTCATATTTAGTCATGATAAAATGGTGGCCAAATCAAACACTGTTCACTTTCTATTTATCTTATAAGGCCTTGAAAAATCTAGTCTTTTCTCAACTCGAAGCATATTCCTATTCTTTTGCCTTCCTCTAAATATTAAATAATTGAAAATGCAATCATATACAAGGAGGTCAAAATAATAGCATGACTGCATTCCTGCTTGTTCTAAACAAAATATCTTTAAGATATTTTAACCATCATCTACAGTAAGAAATATCTTTATATTATGAATATGAGCATACATGATATATAAATTGTTTCATATTTATCTTTGCTATGTAAATATACTTTTGATATTTTCTACTATACTTATGCATACATTTTAAAAACAGATTACTACTCAAAAATTAATTTCATTACTCACAGGTTGCTGCCTGCTATCTATAACTATTTTCCCTTCCAGGCAGAGGGGACAGGGGCAGTACAAAGAGCCTGATGTGAATGACAGCATGAGCTTTTTCATCAGTGCTTCTTTGAGGTCTCCTCAACAGGGGCACTTCCTCAGAAGTCTCTTCTGTCCACTCCCAAGGTCAGGTCCCCCTCCCTCCAGTTATATCCTCTAGTTTTTTCATACCATCTTCTATACTAGTAGCTTGATCATATAATTTATCAGACAAACTGAGACAGTTACCCTAGTTTTAAGTTCCTTCTCTAGCACAAACAGTAGCCTGCCTATTCCTTTTTCTCTAGAATAGATGGCACAAGTAGCAATTCAGGAAAAGTGGTAGCTGACCATATATTATGATCTGAACCCTACTCTGTTTATTGATTTCACTTGTGACCTAAATGAAGTTCTGTATCAATGGAATATTATGGCTAAGGGGAGTCCTTTGTGTATGGACCACTCAGGGCTTTCTTGCTCAAGTCTTTTCCTTCTGAGAAATGACCAGAGAGTTCTGATGTCTGCCTAGCATACCCTTCTTCTCACGAAGCACACATCAAGTCTTTTTATTCTCCCTAAAGATCCAAAGCACCAGCACAGGCTGCAGGATCCTTCAGCAAATAACCCCGTTTGAAGGGTGAGGGGAACAATTTGCATTTACTGAGTATATCTTATGCTTCAAGCACTATGTAGATGTTTATAGGCCTACACCCATTTAACATAATCACTTCACTGTTAACAGGACAGATATTTGACATACAGTTTTTTTTGTTCCTGTTGAAGAGGAAAATGCTTGCGACCAATTAAAACAATTTTAAAAATCATCACAAATACATTTAAAGGTTTTAAAAAATCTAAATGTTAATTAAAGGAAACGTTAATTTAAGGGCCCACACATTAGGTTGGACATTGTAAGACTGAAACTCATTATTGTGATAAACAGGATAGTTATTCACATAAAAATAAAAAATCCTTTTGATGTATTATCCACATTTTATCCTAAACATTCTTCAAGAACAAGTTAAAACATTGGTGCAGGGTCAAGTCCAATAACATGCAAGATAAACCAGATCTCAAATCTTCTAGCTCACTCTGTTTAACTAACTGGACTCATCACACATTATGTGTTTTAGAATAAACATTCAGAAAGTCTAATACATAATAATACACACATGCACATGCACTAGCATAAATCTCAAAAATTCGAACTGTAAGCAAGGGTCCTACCATCTTAACCTTTAGGTCCTTTGACATTTATGAACATTAAGTATCACAATATTCTATACTCATGGCTATAAGGAAAACCTATCAAGGAACAATGAATACAAAAAATTAATCATAGAAAAGTCATTTGGGCCAGGGATCTAGCTCAGCGGCCTAAGGGCCTGCCTGGCAAGCACAAGGTCGTGAATTCAATCCCCAGTACTGCAAAAGAAAAGAAAAGAGAAGTCTTTTAGAGTTAAAGAAACCTGTAATTCACATATCCCTTGACTTATGAGATTATATCCCAATAAATCACTCCTAAAATAAACATGTCAAAATGCATTTAATGCACTTAACCTATAGAATATCACAGTTTAGTGACACAATATATTGTATCGATGGCTTACCCTCCTCATCACATTACTGTCTTGAGAGTCTGGCCCATGACCATTGCCCAGCATCACAAAAGAATACTAATCCAGGTGTCAGTAGCCTAGGAAAAGATCAAAATTCCAAGTGTGGTTTTCACGGAATGTGTATTGCTTTTGCCCCATGGTATAACTGAAAAACCACAAGCTGAATCAGCGTAAATCAGGGGTCATTTACATAATATCTCTGTTATTTTTCTACAGCTTTCAGTTGGAAATCATCATTTATATTTAATTTTCTCCTCGAAAGGGTATGGATTTCCTGCACAAGCCTTTAGAAAATTCTGAATAAGGTCTTCCATAACATATACTAAAAGTGTTTAAATGCCTGACATTTATTAAAGATGAATGTGAATATTGAAGCTATTTTTCATCCTGAAGAGCTAAAAATCCATGTCAATGTTAGTCTGCCAAGACACAGAGATTAGCATTATGATGCATCATTTCCCTTTTCCATTCTGCTGTGTGTCTCAGAATTATTCACAACTTATAGCTATAGGGCGATCTGTTAAACGGTTGTAATACTAAAATACATGCCTAAACTATGGCAGCAAGTTTGAAAAGAGTCTGAATATGGAAGAAATTAACAATGATTTGCAGAGAATGTCTCTAAAGAAAGGGAAACAAGGAAAGAGGGAGGATGAGGTAGCACACTCCACAAAACAGAGGAATTTTTAAAAGGACAACTTTGTGTAATGTTCTGAGTCACAAAACTCCACTTCAGAAACACAACTTTTTTCTTGCACAAATCCACACCCTGGAGTTCCTTCCAAAACAAGTATGCTGGTTCCATTTATATGAGAAATCAAAAACCCAGTTAAAAATATAATCTGTAGCATAATGCCACAAAACTGCACATTCAAAATGGCAAATCTTGTGTCATAATCACTCAACTGAAATTTTACTACAATAAAGAGAAATTTGTAACCTCTTTTCACTTGAACTGACTAGTTTACTAGCTTTTTGATACTGATAAGTTAACAGTACATTTTTTCCATCTGATAGTCTTAGGTTCCGAGACCCTCAGAAGATGACTGAAGCCTCAGGTAATACTAAACATATATAGTAATATATACTACTTTTTCCCCCCATATATAATGTTTATAGATTAGGCACAGTAAATGATTAACAACTAATAAAATAGAATAATTATAACAATATGTAAGTTATATGAATATGGCCTCTCTCAACTGTTAATGGGCAGGTAACTTATACAGTAAGGATACACTGGAGAAAAGGATGAATCACATGCTAGTTGTGATAGATTTCATCATGCTATTCAGAACAGCAGGGAAGGAGAAGAGAAGGGATGGATACAAGATGACAAAAGGAATTAAAAAGTGTTATATACATGTATCGACTCCACACAAGGAATGTAAACATTATGTACTGTAAACACGTACTGATAAAACTTATGAATCGTCTATTTCTAGAATTTTCCATTTAATATTTTCAGAAGACAGGTGACCATGGATAACTGAAACTAAAGAAAGTAAAATCATGGATCAGGAAGAATTACTGTACAAAGACAAATTAGCCACAGATTTGTCCTATAAGATCTTCCATAGTAGAAGGCATTTACTTGCAAGGTAGAAAACTTACACATTTACTATGAAGGATACAAACAAAGTAACAGTTTAGAGGAAAGAACAGTTCCTTTTGGTTGAATGATGACGGAGGCCATGGAGGAGATGGCATTTGAATTGGGCCATGAGGCTTAAAGAGTACATAGAAACATGTAAGAGATGAAAGCAATTCAAGTACCCAATGACAAATGAATGGATAAAGAAAGCATGATATATAGATACAATGGATTATTATTTAGGCTTAAATAAAGGAAGAAATAATGTCCCATGCTACAACATGGGTAAAGCAGAGGACGTTATGCTGTGTGAAGAATGCTATTCATAAAAAAATAAAAACTGCACAATTACACTTACATAAAGGTGTATCAAGCTGAGCATGGTGGTGCACGCCTGTAATCCCAGCGCTCGGAAGGCTGAGACAGGAGGATCGCTGTGAGTTCAAGACCAGCCTGGGCTACGAAGTGAGCTCAAGGACAGCCTAAATGACATAGTGAGACCCTGTCTCAAATAGACAAGGGCTGGGGATTTAGCTCAGTAGCCTAAGCACCTGCCTGGCAAGTGTGAGGTTGTGAGTTTGATCCCCAGTACCAAAAAATAAATAAATAAAGGTGTATCAAGTAGTCAAACTCAAAGAAATAGAAAGTAGAATGGTGATTGCCAGAAGAAGGGAGAGGGAAAAATATTACCCAATGGATAATGTATTTTAGTTCTGAAAGATGAAAACAGCTTTTAGGGTCTCAGTTTTATAAGATGATTCTAGGGTTAAAGGTATAGCTCAGTTGTGAGGCATTTGCCTAGCATGCATGAGGCTCTTGATTCAATCTGCAGCACCACAAAAAGAAAAAATAATTCTGAAGAGTTATTGCAGGAAATTAAAAATAGCCAAGTAAACATTGGAAGCAAGATATACTATCTCTGAGACACCTGGAAAATAACAAGTGAAGAAGAAGAAAAAAGTAGAGCTCTAGGAATTAAGAAAGAATGATAAGAATACTGAAAATACAGAGAAACTAAAGAAACTGAAAACAACACAGAGAAAAGTAGTTTAGAACACTAACCCCCACTCCAGGATAACAGGACCTGTCTCTGCTGATACAAGGTAGGCTTGCAGAGAATTGGCAGATCCAGGGAGAAACAATGAACTGGGCCATCAGCGCTAGTCCCAAGAAAGCCCACAGTTATTCTAAACTGCAAAAACAGGATGGGGTCTTACTTCGACAGTGACTCCTTCCATATGGCAGGCTAGAGTTGGAGAATATATCCAGTGTAGGCCCACCATATTTGAAAGTGTTTAACCAACAGTCATTTGGAGAAGGGTTAATTGTTCAAGACTGAGCTACAGAATAACTATACTTCAGGGGTTCTGCGGTAACACTACCACAACGACTGGGTGGAAAACAGCCACAAGAAACAGTCGCAGAGAAGGGATGATCTAAACAAAGACCTCCTGAGAAGTTTAAGTTCAGTCTGGGAAGGACATGAAGGTCCACCCTCCGTGATAAGAAGCAAGGCCAGTTATGTGCAGTTTTAGGAGGGGGCTAGCTCTGAAAGGGCTAGCATTAAATCCAGCGAACTGCTTAACATCTGCCCCCACTCACTACCCTGTTGCCTATACCCAGCAAGGAACTCAGTACTCTGTTCGCCTTCCCCATCTGTCTATGTAATCAGGGTCACATCTTGGCATGGACTAGATGGTTACCACAGAATGGGGTGCATGGACAGAAGGGCCTCTAGAGCGGAGGAAGCACTTCATAAACCCATAGGCTGTAAAGCTAGCAGGAAAAAAACAGTGACTTGGGGGGGACAGAGGGACACACAAAGTGGAAGTGGCTACAGTGAATGTAACCCTATGGCAGACATCAATGCATAGCAGGAAAGGTGAGTCAAAACTCAGCATTCATACACAAAAATATGAGCATGGAAACCAAAAAGGACTTAGCAGTGACTCAGCATCCTTCCCAAATATTGGGCAGATTCCAATATTGCAGACCCTGGAAAGGAACCATTCATTCAAAAACACAAAGGACTCTTTGGATTCATTTTTCTTTTCCTCATTAGTTTTTCTGGGTTTGAGGGATGCTTTTTATTTCTGTCTTTTGAGCTTTTTATTCTTTCCTCTTTTTCTTGATTATTCTTTTGTTATATTTATCTAATTCTATTAATTTTCTTTTTCTCCTTAATAGGATAGTTTATCTCATTTTTATCTCCCATTCTTATCTTACTTTTTTTTCATTTTTGACTTTTGTTTTCATCTTCCCCAACACCATCATTTTTTTAGTGTTACTGGTAAGCTTCATAAATCTTCAGATATTTAGTTTACCCTATGCCATTACTGTTGAATTCTTTACTACTGTTAATAGTGGTATAACTGTTGCACTTAGTAGACATTTACTATCAGTTAATATTTAGTTTGCCTTTTGTGTGTATTATTTTACAGATAACTCTTCTATTGTTAAGGGTGGTACAGTAAATAGTAGCTTTTATTGGTTCTTATAGTATAATGATATTCAGTTTGTCTTTGAGTCTATTATTGTTGCTGATTTTGTTGCTGCTGCCAGGGTGAAACAGTTGTTGCTATTAATTAATTTTAACTATATGCCAATATTTGGTTTGTCTTTGTGTCATCAACAATACTGCTGTTCATTTCTGGAGAACTGGTGGTTATGCCAATTACACCGACCCCTCCCTTTCCCAAATTAACGGATGTGGTCCTGAGACAGAAACAAAGGCTTATACTTACCATGCTCCGAGCACATCACTGGAAAACAGATAGTAAAGAGCTCTTCATACCAGCAAAAAAGTCTTTCCAGCTGGGCCTGGCACACGCCTGTAATCCCAGCACTCAGGAGGCTGAGGCAGGAGGATTGTTTCAAGTTCGATACTAGCCTGGGCTACAAAGTAAGCTCAAGGCCAGCCTGAATGGCATAGTGAGACCCTGTCTTAAAAAGACAAGGGCTGGGGATCTAGCTCAGTGGCATAAGCACCTGCCTGGCAAGTGCAAGTTCATGAGTTCGATCCCCGGTGCTGGGGGTGGGGGTGGGGAGTCTTTCCACAATAATCGACCCTCACCTTCAGCATGAAGACACACACACACAAAACCTGAGAAAACAAAGCAACAAAACGCCTCCAAACATCCAAATCCATGAAGCATCAAAGTAGAGAAAATTAAGCCAAAGAGTTGAATAATACAGTGATAAAACAGGGGAGAGAAAAAAAAACCAGATTAATAAGGTATGCGGTGAGCTCAAAGATGACACAACTAAACAGATAACAGACTTAATAAACAACATGATGAGTAAACATAGAAAAGACACTAATAAAAACCTAGTTGAGCTAAACAAAGTAACACAAAACATAAATGACCAGTTTGGCAAAGAATTAAAGTCCATGAAAAATATTAAGCAGAAATCCAGGAGATAAAAAATTCCATTCAAAGTATGGGCACCAGAAGTGACCAATGTGTGGACACCATATTAGAACTACAAGATAGAGCTGATTTAGGTGACCATATGCTCAGATATACTATAAAAACAAAAAGATAATGGAAAATGGATTCAATAGCTGCTAGATGACCAAGAAGACTAATCTGAAACTAATTGGAATTACTGAAAAAAACCCAGAATAAATAGTGTTAAAAAGCCTGTTTACAGAAATAATGGCAGAAAATTTCTGGGTATGGGGAAAGAATTTAACATATAGATAAGTGAGGTACATAAAAACGCAAATAGTCATGATCAGAAAAGAAACTCTCCTTGATACATCATAGTCAAAATTCTTGAAGTCCAATACAAGGAGAAAAACTTAAAAGCTGTTAGAAAAAGTAACAAAGCACTTATAAGATAAAGCCACTAGAATTGTAGCAAACTTCTCAACACAAACCTTAAAGGTCAAGAGCTTAAAGTGAAGTGCTTGAAGCTCTAAAAGAAATAAGGCATTTCCATGACAAAGAGAACCTTAAGAAATTCATAACCATGAAACCATCCAAAAAAATCTCAACCATATCCTAGAGAGACAAATAAGGCAAGGATGTTGAAACATCTAGTAGAGAGAATACATCAAGTAGGGTACGCAGTTAAGCACAAGGGAAAAGAAAAAGAAAAAGAAATTGACAACAGGAAAATAACACAATGACAAAAGTAAGTCAATATCTTTGAGTAATAACTCTCAATATGACTGGGTCAACAACCCAATCAAAAGACACAGATTGTCAGATTGGATCAAAAAATAAAACTTCACAATATAGTGTATACAAGAAACAATTTAGCTCAAAAAGTACTTCATAGACTAAAAATTAAAAGATGAAAAACAATGTTTTCTTCAACGGGAGCCCCAAAACAAAGAATAGCTATCCTACTTTCAGACTAAGTGAATTTCAAGCCTAAAACTGATTAGAAGAGGCAAAGGTCATTACACACACAGAGCAAAAACTGGTACATCCAACTTCATAAAACATACTACTAGGTATAAAAGTCAGATGAACATCAACACAATTATAGTAGGAAACCTCCATACCCTGCTGTCACAAGAAGACATATCAATTGGACAAAAAAATCGACAGATACCAGAGATGAACCACACATTCAAACAAATGGACTTAACAGAAAGATACAGAGTATTTCATCCAATAACAAAGTATATATTATTACTCAGCAGCACATAGAAGTTTCTCAAAAATAGACCACATACTAGCCATAAAGCATGCTGACATAAAAAATAACCAAAATTATCTCATGTGTTTTATCAGCTCATAGTACAACAAAACTAGAAATTGATAGCAAAAGAAATGATAGAAATTATGCAAACACATAAGAGTTCAAACAATACACTATTAAAAGATCAATGGGTACAGAAGAAATCACACAATTTCTAGAATTAAATGATAATGCCAGTAAACATGACAAAATCTATGGGACACAATGAAAGCAGTCTTAAGAAAAAAGTTTATACCTGTGAACACCCACATCAGAAAAATAAACATACTTCAAGGTCCTAGAAAAACAAGTACAATCCAAATCTAAAATAGTACAAGAAATGATAAAGATCAGAGCAAAAATGAGTGAAGTTGACACTACAGAAAAATAAAAATTATCAGTGATTTGAAGAACTGGTCTTCAAAGGAATAAGCAAAATAACCCTTTAACTAACCTTACCAAAAAAGAAAGAAAGAAAAGCCCTATAATGATACAATTAGTAAGAAAAAAGACAAAAATCACAATGGATACTGCTGAAATCCAGAAGATTATTACTCTCTGAAAAATCTGTGTTTCAATAAAGAGAAGTCAGAAGAAATGGATAGATTCCTAGATACATATGAATTACCAAAATTGAACCAAGAAGATATAGAAACCCTTAACCCATTAACAGGCAGTAAAACTACAACAGCAATAAAAAACAAAACAAAACAAAAAACCCTACCAACTGAGAAAAGTTTAGGACTTTCACCACTGAATTTGACAAGAACTTCAGGGAAGATCTAATACCAATATTTCTCAAACATTTAAAGAAATTGAAAGGGAATGAGTACTGCCAAACTCATTCTTGGAAACTACTATTACCTGGACTCTAAAACCAGAAAAGGACTAAGCTAAAAAGAAAACTACAGGTCAATCTCTTTAATGAACACAGATGCAAAGATCTTCAACAAGATATACTGGCAAACAGAATGCAACAAATCATTAAACAGATGATACACCATGACCAAGCAGGCTTCATCCCAAGGACACAACGATGGTTCAACAGCTGTATATCAATAAACATAATAAATCACATAAACAGAAGCAAAGGAAAAAATCATATGAACATCTCAATAGATGCAGAAAAAGCCTTTGACTAAATCCAACATGATAAAAAAATATGAAGAAAATAGGTAAAAAAGACCTTATCTCAATGTGGTATAAGCCATTTAGACAAACTATAGAAACAATCCCTGAAAGTATAGCCTTTGGTATAAGCCATTCAAAATGAATCTACTGTCAACATCATAGAAGATGGGGAAAAACTGAAAACTTTCCCTCTAAAATCAGGAAAAAGATAAAGATGTATACTATCACTAATCCTGTTCAATAAAGAAATCAAGACATCAGCCAGAGCAATCAGCCAAGAGAAAGCAAGAAAAGGGATATATATATAGATATATATATATATATATCTATATATATATTCAAATTATCTTTATTGGCAGATGATATGATCCTCTACATAGAAAACCCAAAAAATTCCACTGCAAGACTCCAAGGGAAATACAAAGGAATGGGACCAAAGAAAGTCCAAAATCCAGCAGGGTAAATATTAAGTCTCATAGTTTCGAGGCAATCTGTGGCACAACGTGAATTCCAAAGGACTTGAGTGACTCCACCCCCATGGCATTTCTGGTGGTTACAGCTCCCGTGGGCCAGCTCTCACTAAAAAACTGGTAGATTTAATAAGCAAATTCAGTAACATAGCTGGATACTAAGTGAACACTCAAAAATCAATAGCCTTCCTGTACACGAATTACAAACTCACTGAAAGAGAAATCAGGGAAACAATACCTTTCGTAATAGCATCCAAAAAAATGAAATACCTAGGAATCAATCTAATGAAGGTTGTAAAAGCCCTCTACATTGAAAACTACAGTACTCTGAAAAAGGAAACTGAAGAGGATATTAGAAATTGGAAAGACATCCCTTGCTCTTGGGTAGGAAGAACCAATATAGTGAAAATGGCCATACCTCCAAAACTGTTATATAGATTTAATGCAATTCCAATCAAAATTCCAATAGCATACCTCACAGAACTGGAGAAAAAGTCATCTGGAATAAGAAGAGACCTAGAACAGCAAAGACAATTCTGGACAACAAAGGCAAGACAGGGGGCATCACAATCCCTGACTTGAAATTCTACTACAAAGCTACTGTGATAAAAACAAAACAAAAGAAAACAGTGTGGTACTGGCAAAAAAAAACAGACCCAAAGATCAATGGAACAGATTAAAAGATGCAGAAACAACTCCAGACACACTAAGCCACCTTATCTTTGACAAAGGTGCCAAACACATTCCCTGAAAGAAAGCCTCTTTAGTAAGTGGTACTGGGAAAACTGGCTCTGCATAGATTAAAATTGGACCCATATCTTTCACCATGCACTAAGCTAAAACTGGAATGGATCAAAGATCTAAATATTAAAACAGAAACATTAAATTTTCTGGAAGATTGAATAGGTAAAACTCTTGAAGACACTGGTGTAGGCAAAGAATTTATGAATAAAATCCCAATTGCACAGGAACTATCACAAAGAATCAACATTGGGACCTTATTAAAAAGCTTTTGCAGAGCAAGAGATACCACCAACAGAGTGAAAAGAAAACCCACAGCATGGGAAAAAGTATTTGCCAGCTGTTTCTCAAAGGATTACTATTGAGAACATACAAAGAACTAAAACAACAACAACAACAAAAACAAAACCAGACCTCCCAAATTTGAAGAACCAATCCAAAAATGGGCATCTGAGATGAATACACTTCTCAGATGAAGAAATACAAACAGCAAATAAATATATGAAAAAAATGTCCAACATCACTGCTCATTCAAGAAATGCAAATTAAAACAACACTGAGATTCCACCTCACTTTGGAAGAATGGCTATTATCAAGAAATCAACTGATAACAAATGCTGGCACGGCTGTGGGGAAAAAGGAACCCTTTTCCATTGTTGGTGGAAGTGTACTGGTGCAACCACTCTGGAAATCAGTGTGGAGGGAGATTCCTCAAAAAACTAGGATTGGAGGTTTCATTTGACACAGCTATTCCCTTCTGGGTATCTTCCAAGAAGAATTAGAAACATCATACCACAGCGATATATGTGCAGCCAAGTTTACAGCAGCACAATTTATAATAGCTAGAGCTTGGAAACAACCTAAATGCCCATCAACCAAAGAATGGATAAAAAAAAGATGTGGTATTTTTATACAATGGAGTACGACTCAAGAAGAAAGATAAACTGGAGACTTCTACCTGTGTGTAAAAGCTCATCTGAGATTCTACCACCTCCATGAAGTCTTTTAATCTCCTCACTTTTTCTCACTTCCTGCATTCCATTAATCACATATGTATTAAGTTTCATTTGGGAATATAATTAACATATCTACCTCAATATTTGAAGCAAACATATCTGATTTCATATATCCAAATGCGTGGTGTCCCTGAAAGAAACCACTTTTCAATAAGTATGAAATTCAGCAGCTTCTATATGCAGGTACTGTGCCAGACTCCAAGGAAAGAAAAATAAGTCATTCTTTTTATGAGAGTCATTTGAAATAAGTAATTTGCTTTTATGATATTCATAATGCTTCTGAAATGTGTTCGTATTGCTTTTTTGGCTACAGAGAGCCGTGTATCATAACCAGTCTCATTCCTTTATAAGTAACAATTTCCTTCCAATAAGAACAATTTTTCACTTGATCAGTATCTTTTAAAAAAGTTTCAATTCACCTCCAAGTAACTTTTTGGCTATCAAAAAAAAAAAAAGTATGCATTCCTCAAAAGCAGATGCCTGCCTCAACTAATGAAGTTTGAAACACACCAAAGTGTATGTCACATACTCTGAAAGCAATTAAAAGCATTTCTAACACAATGTTAAGAGTGATGGGGCTTGGGGTATAGCTCAATAGTGCAGCACCTGCCTGGCAAGTGAGGTCCTGAGTTCAATTCCTGGTTCCGGAAAAAAAAAAAAAAAAAAAGCAAAGAGTGATGGCTTCATCAGAGGCACAAAGAGATAACTCGTAAAGATTATTACTTAGGAAGAGACAACACTTATTCGAATAGTGATTTATTAAAATGGGACATTATTTTTATACGCAATTCTCATTATGTGAACTATTTCACAAGCAACAAAATCAAATATAACATAACTTTTAACAATTACTTCACTCTCAGTGAAGTAATTGCTATCACTTACAGAAAAATGCTATCACTTACAGAAGTATCTATCTAATGTGATGTTAACCAAACTCAAAGGAGCCTAATGCATAACTATTGAATTAATATGTATAAAATAGAATACAATTACTTTTCAGTTATTTCACCAGTTATTTGAGGAAAGTAGGAAAAATTCAGAGCCTACATGGGATTGAGGAGGCTACCTATTCCCCCCCACGCCCCGACTGACCTGGAGCTGTATTTCTTGAGGATGGTGTCCAAAAGGCCCACAAGCTCTTCAGCATTGATGAACTTCTGTGTACTGAGGGTGTACATCTTCTCATAGAAGTCTGCGATCTCCATCCGAGCCTGAACAAAGAAGCAGAGCTGCTCTGACAGGTGGGAGAGGAGTTCTTCCACGTGAGGAGCAGTCCCACCCTGGGCTCCTCGGCCTGTCACCACCTTCTTCAGCTCATTATGCAGGGATGTATAGATGGTACGGATGGAATCCTTCCTGCTGAAGAAAGACTGGCCCCCTGGTAGGCAAATCACATAAGCAAACAACAGGTAAAGAAAAGCCCGAAGTACCAACACATCAGCAGCTAAAAGGAAACAATGGGAAGCACAGAACTCACCATCTGTCATTTCTCTGACCCTGATTGGGATATGAACACTTTAGGATTCATAATTTTACTGAGGAATGACCTGAACCAATACTAGGTGCAATCATGTAGGATTGTTTTACTCAGGTTCTAATTCTCCCCCACTCCACTGCAATAAGCATTC
>RJWT010024741.1:0-16374 GCA_004365215.1 Cuniculus paca | reverse complement strand
CTTAAGGATTTGTGATTAGTAAATCAGTCCACTCATTGGTTTGTCATAGTTCTGGCTAGGATTAAGGGTGTGAGTGCTACATCTGTGCTAGGGTGGGAAGCCTGCATACAATGTAAAGGACAGAAAGAGTCTTGTCTCCTCTCTTGTTGCTTTTGCTGCTTTGCGAGTGCTGTGTACTGTTCTCTGTCATGCCACCCTGCCTTAGAGCCAGCCAGTACTGAGCTCAGTCCTTCACAAAACGTGAGCTAAATAATCCTTTCCCCCTTTAACTTTGACTGTTGAGTATTTTGTCTCAGCAATGAGAGAAAAGTAACTAAGACAAATACAAATAATGTTTATCACATGTCTCTGTGAAGGTCACTAACATAGTATTGTGTGTTTAAGTCTCAGCTGGATTTGCAAAATATTCGTCCTAGGGCGTGGTAAATACCAATGCACACATAAACTTTCCTAGAGATATTATCTGAAAAATGAGGCTGAGAAAAATTTAATTACTTTTTTTTTCTTTTGGCAATCTCTAGACTAGAAGAGACCATTTTCAAAGTCATCCTCTCATTTGAAAATCCATCGTTATATTCTGCAACTTTAGGATGAAAAGTTAAAATCAATATCTAAGTTTCTTTGATAGAATTCCTCTATAGTTTACACTGAACTCACAGTGCATGAACTACTGTAGAATTTAGTTTTATTTACCACATAAGTTGACATCCCTCTTTTGATACTTCCTGATAGGAAAGTCAAAGCCTATAACCTTTAAACCTTCATGTCCTGAAGAGTGACATGTGAACAAATCTCAGCTTTCAACTGCAATATTTATTACAATGTTTCCTGACTGAAACCCATATTTGTGTGTTTCAGTATCAGGTAATCCATTAGGTCCAACTATGGTCACTGTAATATTACATAAATCATCAAGTTGCATGAATACATAAAATTATATACTTGTTCAATAAAATGTTGTATTTGACATCTGAAGAATGAATTTCTATGAACAGTTAATTTCCTGCAAGAAAAATATGTTCAGAGCAAATATGCATGAAAAAGAGAATATGCTTCCTGTTTTTTTGAAAAATGAAAAGGAAATTAAAAGACAAGAGATTCCCCTCTTGTTTGGTGTCCATAAAACATCTGTGTATTGGAAACTTCAGACCTGCGACTTTTAAGGAGATGTGGATTTGTCTCTGTTGAACAGATTAAGGGCAACTCTGAAGGAATGGAAGCTATGGTTTGTGTCTCTTGACTTTCTGTCACAGGGTGGCCCGATATGAAAGCTCTTGCCAGACGCCAGTACCATAAGCTTGAAATTCCAACTTTCAGAACTCTGAGCTCCATAAAGCACTGTTTATTATAAATTACTTTGTCTGAACTGTTCTGCTATAAAAGCATAAAATGAATGAAGATGCTTCCCATAAATTGGAAAGTGAATATAAATTTGAAAATCTAAAGGTACAGAACCAGATGGGTAGAAATTTCCACCAATACAAATCAAAGTAAAAAAAAAAAAGCCCTTATAGCATGAACTACAGAAAACAGCCACAGAATAAACTGCCAGTAGGCCAGGGAATGAAAGAGAAGATTTTACCTAGCAGGTAATTTTCTTTATGATGTTTCCTTAGAAGTACTAAGTCAATTTAGAATTACTATGGATTAATTTGAGATAAGAGAAAAAACTAAATGACTTATGATCATTTTATGTCTTCTATGAAAATAGCTAAAGTCAGTCTTTTTAGATAGAGAAAATATAATTCCTTAATATATTGCCTAGTCATGAGCACATGTTTATATTAAAATTGGTTGACAGAAGATTTGCTATAAATAGATCTATGTTACAATGTAAGCTCTCTCACTTATTATATGTAGGGTTTTAAAACTTTCAAATCATTTTTACCAAAATAGTTCATGAGTAAACAAGTAAGTAAACAACTAAGTAAGTAAACAAATAAAATGCTAGCTTTTGTAATTTTATTAACCTCAGGTTATTCAAATGTGGAGTGGAAAAGGATAATCTTGCTTTGTACAGTTGCTCAGGAAACAAACATCATTTAATGCTGTGTCACAGATGATCAGTGAATTTATTTCCCTTTGTAACTGCTTATTCTTAAGCCTGCCATTCTTGTTCCTGTTTCAGCAACACTCATAACCCTGGCACCCTAATTTCAATGGTGTGTTCCCTGTGTTATCGAACCACCATGGACTAGAAGTCTCTGTCTTCTCGATACTTTGACCTAACTTAACTGCATCGGTGGAATAAACTGCATGAGGAGACCACCTTCGTTTTTAAGGTGGACAAGGAATGAACAAATAATTGGGAGAAACCCTGGTGTGAATTAGCTTTCTGAAAATAACGGCTTTTGGACCTAAGTTGAAAATATTTCAGAATGACATTTTTCCTTCTTTTCCCCTAATAAAAGGAACAAAACACAGATTTGGGGACACGCCCGTAGGCATATGTATGCCAGAGGAGCTCTTTGGTAGTTCAATGTGAGGTAGTTGGATTTGCTTAAGGGCCACTATATAAGCAAATTATAATGACATAAGGATATAAATGAGAAATTGGCTCACTATTTAAAATATTAAGTACCTTATGTTGAATTTTTCATTTGATAATTTCAAAGTAGGGAAAGACAGCTATTAAATGATTATCTTTTCATGATCCTGAGAAAGTCCAGGTAATGTGAATTTTCCCACTCAGTAATGAGTATCAGCATTTTACCTGCATATTGCTACAGAGGAGCAGTTAAGGTTACGAGTGCCTATGTCCTGGAAGGTTGACAGCTTGTCAAGAAAAACTAAAGTCCTGCCTGAAGTGAAGGGCAAATCGTGTGCTTGTCTTTAGAGAAACTATAGCTGTGATCCTCTGAAGGTCACATGGAGGTCAAGTGCTGCTAGAGCACCTATTCACTCCTCGACTCATCCACGTCCGTCAGAAGACAGCTTTCCAGTTCCCACCCCTCCGATGCGTCTCCTCTTTTAATTTCTAAACTTTGAACTTGGAGTTTCATGAAGGCAGCAGCAACTTCATCTGAACAGGGTGCTCATGGTTGAGATTAGAGAAAATAAGAAATAGATTTGGATCCCAGTTTGTGCATTAGAGTTCCGGTTTGATTTTGTAGGTTGCAGCTCATTCTTTTTTTTTTTTTTTTTTTTTGTGGCACCGGGGATTGAACTCACGACCTTGCACTTGCTTGGCAGGCACTTAGACTGCTGAGCTAGATCCCCAGCCCTTAGTGATCTCCTGCGTCTTCATTCATTGATTTCCCTCCAGCTTTTCTTACTGACTGCCAGACTTGATATCCATGGTCTCAGACTTCCTGCCAATTCAGAAGTAACAGGTTTTCAGAAGGTACATCACTAGCTCAGAATCTTGGAAGTATTAATCCCTAAGATGGAACTCATAGTCCCCACCACTTGTGCTGCTTTTGCTTTCTTGATTGAGCAGTAATCAGTATACTGATTAGCTCTTAGTTTCTCTTTGGCCACTCAAATGCATTATATCTGTGACTCAGTTCTTTCTAGCACAGGTTTGCTACCCTCACACTCTTATCCAGCAAAATTAATAGTAACTGACTCTTCTGTGGTCCACCTAAAAATCAGGAGTCATCTTTGAAGGTTCTGTTATTTACACATTGTATTTTGCCTTTCTGAAAGTTCTGATCTTCACCTTTAAGATAAAATCAGTATGCAGTATCTTTTTCCTCCCCTCCAATGTGTTCCGAGGTAGCTGAGCCACTTTCATGTCTTGCTGGGTTAGAGATGATCCTATGTAGGGGGTGAACAGAGAGCAGAGACAGGAGGGATCCAGGAAGCAGCCGGTCCTCAGAAGTCAGGAAGTGAAGCTAAGGAAACAAAGAAAGGCCAACCAAAAATGTGGGAAGAAATTCATGTAGATAAAGAAACCTGAACATTGAAATTGTTTTTTAAAAATCAAGGTGAAGGAAGGAAGGACGAGAAAGTGATCATTTGCATTTTACCCAGTGACTGAAGATTTGCCTCAGAGCAAAAGGTTGTTATGTTTCTTCAGAGTTTGGTACCAGGATAATCTACAGAACATAAAATAGACCCTGTCCTTATGGCATATGATGGTAAAATCAATCAATACATATGAATATGTTCTATGTTTCATTAGGATGGAATTCAGGAACAAATTTTACACAGTGAATATTTCTATCTACTTTCCTGTGAATGCTTCACTAATGTTGAACATTACCCAGAGAATTTTATTTATTCTGATGTATTATTTATTTATTCAAAATCTGGATTCATATTCAAGGCTAGTGAAGAAGTTTACTGCGAATCCAAAAAAGGTGTCTACCATGAAAAAATTCATCTTCAATTTCCATCTCGGTCCTTAGTTCACTGTTCCGTAATCCGTAATGGATTCCAAACTGTAACCATGTGGGGTATCCTTGACTGTTTTCCTTATGCTATTCCGCATCAACAACTGGTTCGAGAGACAGAATTTCTATTTTTTGCTCCTCTGAACAGTCATTTAACCTCTCTTTACCCTGAAATATGGCCTAATTTTCTCTTTGTTGCATGTGATGGAAATAATGTAAATATGGGTGAAGTCATGCCTCCATAGATATTTGAATGCCTCATGAAAATGGTGAGATTGTATTCTTCCCATGTGTTTGCATTGATCTGAGGTAAAGGGAGCTTTCAGTTTTTGGCCTGTAAAAGGGAAGTAAATGACAATGAAGGTTACCTGTGACTTTTAATTATGGTTGTCAACTTGACTAGATTAAGAGTGGCTTGGAAGGTTAGTAAAGTGCACATCTGGGTCTCCTGAGGTCTATGTGTTCTCTATTACTGCACTCTACTGCCCGGCTACCATGCATAGAGCAGCTCTGCTTCACCACGCCAAAGAGTGAAACTCTCAAATGGGAGTCAAATAAACCATTCCTTCCTTTAAATTGTGTCGTTAGTCACTTTGGGCTTTTCAATGTCTATTTTCCGAGTTGCCCTTTCTTCCTTCTTTATTAGAGGCACTGGGTCAACAGCAGAGTTACTGGCTTGTGTGAAATCCCTTTCATGACATTAGGCAGTGTCTGACCTCTGTACCTCAGACTGCCAGCTGCAACATGGATATTATATTACGTACCTCAGCGATTGTCATAAGAATTACACAATATGAGTATTTTTTTTTATTTTAAAGAGAAAAAAACCCCAGAAAAATCATGAAGCAAACTATTAAAAAAACAACAACAGAAGCAAAGTGACAACCACAACAACGACAAAAACAATGGCGATACAGGATTTCAAAACAAGAGCACTGTTTGTAGCGCACTTAAAACTGTGTCTCACATCTAATAATCAATAAGGTTAGCAATTATTATTGAGTTTTGGCCAATTGGAACTTATACCTTGTGAAAATCAAAATTTGCCTTTTTCGTTACATAGACATTTTCTTACCATGCTTCTTCTCATCATTAGGAAAACTATTTCTTCTTTTGCTCTAATCTATGTTGTAGGTAATAATTCTGACACATGATTGAAATTATTTCTTATGTATCAGATTTCTTCATGGCACTGTGAAAACTCATTCATTTCTTCATTATTGGTTCTTGGTATAAGACCTGGAACATAAGAAGTATTTCATTCACAGGTACCGATGGAATGAATGACGACAGAGTTTGAGTGATCTGTTATTTAAAAAAAGACAGAAAGATGTGAGAGAATACTTACTTTTTTCTTGTAGAATATGTATGCAGTCTTCAAAGGTTTCATGGGCTTATTTCTGATACATGTAGATGTTTTCTTTCTCTGAACTTTGTGATAAGGTTTCTATAAAGAATAGCTCTTTTCCTCTGAGTTTTACCCTTAGACAATATCTTCTCTTTCTTACCACTGATTAGTTCATGGGTTCATGAAGTTAATTACTTTTTCTACACAAAAACCCAGATGACTTCTGGGAGTTGCAACTTAGCTGCTTAAAGGAAAAGATTTAAATACCCTTTTGCAAGAATTTTCTCAGTGTTATTAATGAATCGGCATAGCAGAAAAATTATCATTATTAATCTGTGTTTCTACATATTGATTTTTTCAATTGAGAATGGTAGTAAGAATCTTAGCCATAAAAAAGGTAGGTTTTAATCTAAAGTGTAAATGTGTTCAACTCTCCATAATTAAACCCCTTCATACCTATTTTCTTCTAAAGTAGTATATTAATATTTCTATATCATTGTTTGCATGATATAGTTACAAAATGCAATATTATTACATATTTAAGTTAACTATGAGGCCACTTATTTTCGATAACTTATATTTAGTGTTTTCTTAGCATCTACAAACCTTTTACATAGTAACTTTGATTAGATGCTTAGAGAAATTACAAATTCCATGTCAAATACTAATCAAATGTTTTAATTGAGAAATCACTTTTAGGCGTGTTAAAGAATAGGCAGTGAATTGGATTTCTTTTAATGCCTGAGTGAAGTCAACTCTTTAGTTTAAATTTTCTTTGCCTTAATAATAACACTCTTCAAGCCCTTGGGGATATAATAAATAAAAGTTGAGAATTGACATCTTCTGGAAAATCCTTACTTACTCCTGGCCAGGACTGAGGGATTTAAAACATCAGGATCTCTGTTAAAGTCAACACTCAGAGTTTGGTTTCAGTTTCTGCCTCTCACCTCCACGTCGCGTATGCATCTGTCCCTCTGCAGGGCTGGTGTGTGCCTCTATCCTAGAGTTTCAAACTTACAGAGCTCCCTGCGTTATTCAAATAATTTGTCAAAGTGTCTCTGATGAAAAGAGGCTACTGGCTCTAGTGTCTACCTCAGATTGAGTAACAGTCAGAGTTCGAGAATAAAGTCTTAGTACATGTAAACTTTCTCCTAGCTAAATGTAGCATTATCAGGGATCATGCTGTGTTGAGAATGCCGAGTTCTGTATCCAGCCTGGTGCTCGCTGGTTTGCTGACTCTTTAGTTTCTTTTCCAGTGGAAAACATACAGAACTTTGATAAGCCTGGTACTTTCGTACATTTGCAAATTTGTGTTTAACATGGGTTTATGTAAACTTTCCAGCCCTCATATTTCCTTGCATGAAGCATATCCTATTCAGCTTTTGCAAAAGTTAAAGCTAATTCAAATGAAGTCCAAGGTCCCCACTTTGAGCATATTTGGACAAAAAATAATGATGTAGACAAATCATTTTCCTCTGCGTGATTTTTCCTCTTCTATCAGTTTCCTCCTGTATCAGTTGGCTGGCCAATATTAGCACTCAAACCTTCTTTTTCTTTCTTTTTTACGTTTAGCCTTCTGTTATCTTGTTAGCAACATCTTGAAAATAACAAAAGTTTGTATCCAAAGCAATGAATACTAGAATGAAGAGGGAAAGTAAGTTTTTAAATCCCATAAAAAATGATTAACAAAATGTAAAAAGTATATCATTATTGTCCAGATGATAATACAAGAAAAATTTAGCAATGTTTATAGAAGTTTTGAATTTGGACAGAGACTTTGATCTGATTTAATAATACTAATAAGGTAAACACATGCTATTGAAATATTTCCTAAAATACTTCCTCCAAAATAGAACAACATAGCAAAAAAATTCTTGCCTCAATCAAATGTTTGTTTTAATTCATGCTATGAAATCAGCATCTAAATTCAGAATTTGCTTATTATTTGGTGATTTTATAACATGCATGTTAAATTATTTGCTATCTTTAGCTATCATTTAATTCTCAAGACAATTACATTCTGTAATCATTTGCACTTTGCAAGGAACTGGTGACATAGAGGACCTATAGGACCTTTAGCTGATATGACTTCTGAAGTAAATTTTTCATTTTCCCCCAGGGTTGCATGCATAAAATATTTTTGTAGTATTTGATACAAATTGTACACCTTTCTGTAAAAATTGTGTGTGAGGGGTTGATTTATTAAAAAAAAATAATTTTTGCTCTAAGGCATAATCCTTACCTTGACAAATTAAATTTAGAAAGGCAATTCTCACCAAATAATTTGAGTATATTTGGTGATTGCAGTTTGTGTGGTCAAATCTGTGGAATCAGAGTTTGCAACGTTTGGTAATTGGATAATAAATATACTCCTGTAAGGAACAATTTCATCATCGGTAAAATGGACATAAAATCATTATTTTTTCACGCTTTGCTGTGGCAGGTGGATACCACCAGTAACCCTAGTAGACATGTATGTAGATATGTGTCAACACATGTCAAACCAGGAGTTAGGCCGTCACATGCCAAACTCTGATTCGGCTAATATTGAAAGACATATCAAAATAACAATAGCATATATATCCAGCTCTGGGGTAACATTGTAGGAAGGTACACAAGTCCCATAATTTACAAATAAGGAACAGTCTGAGAGAAGTTAAATAGTCCTGTGAAAACTATCGACAGAGTGAAATTATCAAATTTCAAAGATCTCTTTGTCTTCAGTGCCCACAGATTTTCCAATTAAACTGTACAGGTTGGTAATGCAAGCTTTTCAAGAAGGTCAATTATCTGAAGTCACTGAAGAAGTTAAGAATGTCCTTGGCTGAAGAAAGCCATCACCTGGAGATTGATCTTTTTTCAAATCCATAGATCAGACAGGGTACAGTACTCGGGCTCCACAAAGAAGAGACATGGCCATTTTATTCAATTGCACAATGAAACTTAGTAGAAAGAAAATTACATTGTCCAGGAAATGGAATGAGTAAAGCATCAGCTTTCCTTGAACTGCTACATTTCCACCATCTGAGTGGTGACTTGCCACCTGCTGTGTGAATTGTCCGCGCCTTGTGGGCATCCTTCCCAACTCAATGCAAATATGTGAATAATAGGATTTATTAGTGTGCTTTTGTTCCTAATGGCAGGCTGCATACACTAATTGAATCTGTACTTTAGAAAAATGGCAGTTGTGAGCCGCATTAGGATAAAATAAAGATATTTAAACAAGAAGGTAGAGAACTCCCTCAGCACCTAGAATGGCAGCAACCTAGTTATAACAACTCTGGCTCCATTTCCCTAAATGGATCAGTAAAATAGAATTAGCTGTCAGGAGGAAAATTTTCAAAGCTTCCTTGCAGATAGGTGACAAGATGGGTTTATCTTGCTGTTGAATTTTGTTTGAGATTTCTGTGTCAAAAAGAAAAAAAACAGACAGTTAAAGGGATTTTGTTCTTGCGAAAGTTCAGATGCAACATTTCCTTTTTGTTAGTTAAATTATTAGGTTAAAAATTCCTGGTCTATTTTGCTTCTATGCCATCACTAATAAATGAGTTTTTCTCTGAAATTGGCATAGTGTTGAGAGCTAGACACGTCACATGTCCTTCTGACTTTACTAATCAGTTTCCTAGCAGTAGAATGTGGATCTCAGATGGTGCACAATAAAGGAATTTAGGATTTTTCTTTAAATTATTTGTGTTGGAAGTATATTTTTGAAAAACTCTCTCTATACCTAGTAGAATTTAATTTCCATCTTTTTCTAGATGGAAAGATCTTAAAGAGTTGTAAGTGAAAGAAAGGTAGGTTTCAATTTTCACATGAAGAAAAATAATCTTATCCTGGGTTTTTGGGTAAGCAGCTACTTCTGGCCTCAAATATCCATGCTCTGTGCCTTGGATATGAAGTAGTTAGTCACTTCAGGCATTTTTTGACATATATGTTCACAAATCTTTATGTTTAGGATTATGCCTGAAGTTTACAACTTCTTATTGTATTTACTTAGCATGCTTTTTCAATTCTTCATTTTGAATTACTTTTCATATTTTACATTTTATAAACCGTCAAACATTCGTGGCATACTGTGTGATTCTAACTGTGAATCAAATTCATACCCCCTGCCTGGAAGCATATCCAGCAAGGGCATGTGTTTTATTCACAAGAACTTACAAGAAAATAGCTATTTTTCTTCAGCATGCAACAATATCCCTAAGAGTTACACTTGATAAACAATTAGGTGTTTCTATAATAAATTTCTAACACAATGGGGCTTTTTATTTTCTCTGAAGCACAATAAAATATAAGCAAAAGATATTAGGCACAGAACAATAAAGTGACAATCACTTACTTTCTGTGATACGTGTTAAGTTATAATTTGTAAAAATGAACATAAAATGGGTATTTTATTCACTGGGAAGCAAAATCATAGGAAAGACTCAAGAAATACAATAGCAAAACTGGATTTATCTTACCCACTTGACATTCATTGAATGTTTGCTATGGAGTTTGTACCTTGCTTGATGATGAGGATACATCCTGAGAAGTGTGTGGCATTATACAGTGATGTTGTTCTTGTGGAAACAATCGTGGAAGGGGTTTCTGGAACCTAGAAACCTGAATCGAGCTCAAGAGAAAATGACACAGTCAAGATATGAGATGATCAATATACAGTGTAGCAGACTGTTGCTGGCATAGCATAACATAGTCTCATGGTAATTTTTTTTTATATGAAGAAGAGGTAGTGTCTAAAAGCAGTAAAAATGATAGAAGAGTGTAGTAGATTGGTAACGTGGTCAACTTAAACACCAGCTGAACTGAGTTAGCATGGTGCTGACCATGGATGGCCCACCTGAGGACTGTTGCCAGCATAAAAAGAGACCTGGAGAGGAAGAGTAGCCTTGTGGGTTCTCCTGAGTGTTGTTGTTTGGAGCTGTTGGTTCTCCTGGAGGAGCTTGTCATGCTGGCTTCCCTGATATGAATTTGGCTGTTCTCATCATCGGAGGAACTTGGGACCTCATTGTCGCTGAGGATGGCTGTGGTACTCTTCAGGGATCCCTGGTTCTTGTTTTGAGCCTTGCTTCTTAGCTCCAATACAGAATCCTTAGCCTGCTGGCACAGACTTTCTAGCTTCCACTGCTGACCTCTGCGCCTTCCCAGTGCAGATCTGTGAAACAGACTTGCATGAGTCCTTGTTGTGGGTTTTAGGTCTCCAGCTGGACTCCTGGGAGGCACTGTCATAGGCTGTAGGTTTTCACCTGGACTCATGCAGGACATTGCTGTGGGATCCAGGCCCTCAGCTGGATTTTCTAGGTCTTTTGTTCTGTGGACAGATTTCCTGCACTTTCTTGTATTTCACTCTAGGTGACCATCATACGATAATACCATAAATTCTGTGCCCTGTATGTAATTGTTCTCTTTGCAACCCCTGACTACAACAAAGAGTAAATATATAAGTCAGAACCATAGCCATCTATTGTCCTTATCAATATTATGTAATGTCCATATATGTGTCAGTGCAGTAAGTTCATTTACACAGTGCATTCCCCCCCTGTTACCATGGGTATGATGTCACTAGGTGCAGGAAATTCTTCAGGTCCATTACAATCTTCTGGGAACACCACTTTATATGCAGCCTGTTGCCAACCAAAATGTTATGTGTTGCATGCTTGCAACCACAGAAAATCAGTCTATACTTTCAAGGCATTTAACGCTGGTGAAACAAAGGAAAGAAACCTTCGCAATGCAGTGTGAAGCTGTGACCAGATGTGATCACACAGTGTCCAGGAAAAATTGGCCTGGGGCTGTCCATGCAGACTCACCAAGAAGGAGGCATTGGACCTAAGCAATGGGCTCCCACGGGGGTTCATCAATCAGGGATTAAAGGGCATCACGGAAGGCCGCATGCGTGGTATCATTTTGGCTAAATGAAGGCTCGGGGGGCTGTGGAGAAAGAGTAGTTCAGTGTCCCCTAAAGAAGAAAGAAATAAGAACACAAAGTGATTTGGGAAGGTGGGGGCAGCTACCAGAGAGAGAACCGTAAGGGCGCATTGTTTGGAATCCTTCTAGGAAAGGTGAGGTGATAATCAGAAGATGGGACTGATTTGGCGTTAAAGAAATTGATGATAAAAACCTGAAAATAAAATGAGGAAATTGCCAGGAAGGTTACCGTGCAATATAATGATGCGAGCTCTGATCACAAAACACAGTGAATCTTGACATTAAAGAAAAAAAATAGAATTTACTACAGTAAAAGATATATCGCCCTAAATCAAAACACTTTCCTTTGTTTGAACACAGTTGTCTTATTTTTCTTGACACTGTCTGAAAAATCTGAGAGTCCTCTTTCGTGAAAGTCTTTAGCCGCCTAGAATTTCTGAACTGATTGAAAACGTTTACTCATCATGGTCATTTTACTTTGTGGAAGAGCCAGAAGCCATACAGTACCAGATTTGGTGAATGAAGTGGATGAGGACACATTGTAGTTTGTTTATTTGACAGAAATTGCCATATAATTATATATAAATATATCTATATAGGTCTATCTATAGATATATTGCCATATATTGCTATATATTTATAGATATAGATTTATATATATTTAAACACCATATACATTTTATAAAGGGTGATCATAAAATACAGTGAATGATTAAATTTTAAGAATTACTGCAGTTGAAGAAACATTACCATAAATGTCTTTCAAAATAATCAAGTTACCGCCTCTCTTTTCCAACACCCTTTTCCCGCTGTTCTTGACCATGTTTCTTACTGTAATGAGATTGTTATAATTCAAACAGATGTGATCTCTTTTGATAACTCCTTGTATGGAAAACATCCCCAAGGTAACATTGAGGACTGATTGGATAAAGAAGTGTGGAAATAGGAAGTGAGCAAGAATGACTTCAAAAGATCACATTTTGCTACATCCCCATCCCCTCGAGGGGAAGAACTTAGCAAGACTACTCACGTACTTTTCGCAGTATCACCCTGGTATTTACATCTTCTCTAGTTTGTACCCATTCCTCTTCCTTTTTCACCCCCCGCCTTTGCATGATGCTCTAGAGAACTGTCCAGCTTAGTCTTAAGTGTCATTTTACACAATGCTCTTTAAAGAAATAATAGTCTTGACGTTGTCCTTGTTATTGAATACTACACTGCAAAATCATCTCATTAAAGCATGGGTAGGATCTGATGGCAAAACGAGAGTTCTTTATTTCTCCAACAATTGGAGATGATGTTTTAGAAAGCTACAAGTTTGTGTTTGGTGAACTTTCTTACAGTACTTGTAAACTTTAAAGTGTAACGTTGTTGCCTTTTCTACTTATTCCATAGAAGCCACACATGCTGCTCCTGATTTCTCCCTCTTTCGAATGGGACTCATATAACAGAAGAGTATTCTACACCTTGCACTGCATTCCAGTTTCAATATCGGCTGTAAAAATTGTCTGTAGTGCCACTGCAATTGATTCTTAGAGTTTCGGTAACAGTTTCAGGTAATAAAATGAAATATTTTAGCTGAGTTTAGTTTAGTTTCATCTTTCGTTTGTTACATCATCCTGTCTTGTGCTCGTAAACTTCCAGGACTGGCGCTCTTTAATTGTAATCCTGTAGATCCTGACGACGGCAGAGAAGCTGTGTCTCACTGAGACTCAGAGACAGCTTGGAAGACGACAAGATTAAATTGAGTGCCATTAGGGACCTTACACTCTCTGTGTGCTATCAACAGTCCTATGGAAGACACAGAGATACACTGAGCTTTCTTCCACATTCTGGTCACAAAATACCAGAAAGCTTTCCTGCTAGGAGTATAGAAGTCTTCTTTTCTTCTCCTTTTCAATTTCAATTTCTTTTAAAAAAAATTTTTAACACTACAATCACCAATTCTTTTTTCCATTTTTCAAAATTTCTTTTCACTCATACATGCTTGCAATACATGTTACCTTCCTTGTGCTGAGCTGGTACGTGTACATAAAACATCTCAATTCCTTTTCATCTTCTTCTCCCCCTTTCTTCATCTTTTGATCCACTCTCAATTTTAGAAACATCGATCTCTCTACTTCTTATTATCTATCTTTTATTTTCCTCTTCATTTATATTTTCTTTTTTCGTGTAAGAGAAACCGGGTTTTTTAAATTCATGCGACTCATTTCACTTAATGTTATGGTTTCAAGGTACCTCTGCTTTCTCACAAAAGTCTCAACTCTGTGTTTCTTTAAATCAGAGCAGCACACCCTTGTGTATAAACACCACATTTTCTTTATCCAGCCATCTGTTGATGAACATATAGGCTGCTTCTGAGATTTAGCCACTGTGAATTCTGCAGCTATGAACATGGGTAGACATGCCTCAGCACAGTATGAGGTCTTTAAATCTTTTGGGAAGATACTCAAAAGTGGAAGCAAAAACTATAATAGTAGAAAAAGACAAATAGATTTACTGCTGTAAAATTTATCATCTCATTTTTCTTATCTACCTGTCCATAAACTGAAGGACCTGGATTTTCATTAAAGATATTACTATTGTGCATGAACCCATTCTTAAATAACTGAGGAATAAAGAATATTCTCAGACTGTAGGAAAAATATTATTTTGAGCAAGTGACCTTATTTAGTTTAAAATGATACAGTATTACTTAAGGTAGAAATACTGAAAGCTGAAATGCGTCCATTCCTGAGCCATGTAGCTAGATCCTTGATATTGATGCATAAGAGAGGAAACTGTAATAAGCAGCCCAAATGTTTAAGACCATGGTGGCATTGAATTTATCAATGAAAATAATGAGATTTGGAAAGATGCCTATTAAATATGTAAATATGGAAACAAAATTCTTAGGGTCATTTTTATGATCTTCCTAAACAAATCATGTAATATATGGGATGATTACACATTTAAAGGGCATAGCCTATTCAGCTCTGGGGCTAATGGCACCATTTAAACAATGGTGAGTACAGCTTTACTAGGAACTGCAGCTACTTAAGAAAGCAGAATGAGTCACAATCTGAAGGTTTGTTCTAGAGAAATAAGCGCAATTTCTGCTTTTTTGAGGTCCAAGAGAACAAAAGGTATTTTCAGTTTATTTCTGGTTAAGTGCTAAAAATAATTAAGGAAACATCATAAACATTCTTTTGTTCTCATTAATTCACTTCTGTCATGTTTGAACAGCCTCTGTGTTCTAAGAAGTAGTGGTATCATGTTGAGGGCAAAATTATCGCCTCAACATCCCAAAGTGCCTGACAGTGAAATCAGACCTTGTCAAAAAATTAAAATAATCTGTAATTTTAAGGAGTAGTACACGGGAGGAACATGGGACCAGTGGCAATGTTTCTAGTGAAAGGAATTATAGCAGGACCGAATGAAGACAATAGAGGACACGATACAGGCAGAGGCTGAAGACCTGGGAGAAGGTCATTCCAGCAGGGCAGGGAGCCATGGTTCCCACTCTCTCTGTACAAGTGGTCTCTGAGGGTGGAATCTGGGGCTCAGTGCTTCTACAAATGCAAAGGTTCACTCATATTAGACACCACAGACTGAAGAACAACCTTAGTGACTCTTTTTAGAAACTCAGAACCATTCATAAGCCATTTACTTGAGAAAGAACCAGAGAGGAAAGCAATTGGATGACCACATTGCAAACTACAGGACATTTCCAGAGGGATTCAAGAATCAACCAGAACAAGCTAAATTATTTTTAGCACTTTATTGTGCATTGGCAATTATCAGTTTTCACTTCCAGGCCCACACTCCATAAGACAGACAGGCAAAACAATTAAACTGATAAATAATTCAATTAATAAATTAATGAATGTGTGTTTTAAAAAAGGAATACAATAGAAAAAAAGATAAATGAGTGATGTTCTGGTAGATTATATTGATGAATGCAAACAGATACAATTTAACCTCAAAACAAGTATCTGAATAATGATCTGTCAACTTCCGCTTTCATATCAGGTCACATTTGCATTTAATCTGGCATGCTAATAAGGCATTTCTCTCATACACATTAATATTACTAGAATAATTGATTTTATCAATGTTTGATGCCACTAGGCATGGAGAGCCAGCTTCAGGTAGCTTAAAAATATTTGAATTGCCTGTGAAAATATTCGCTATGTTTGTTTACTATACGACCGAACATACAAAATTTCCTCCTGCACATTGAGAGAACAATATGGTGGGTCTTCTGCCTTGCAGATACTTGACATGAGGACCGTTTCCCTGGCAGGAAAGCGTCTGTTACTGTGATGTGTTCTGCCCAGTGCAATGGTGCTATCCAGGCTCCCAACACATTGGGCAAGGGAACCCCTCCCACAGTGCTCACCTGGGAAATGGGCAGCGGTCAAGCCTGGGGCAGCAGTTCGCATCAGCCGCTCTGGAAGCATAGTCGGCCTCTTGGGGTGGGCAGAAACTTTGGGGTTCTAGAGAAATTCAGAATGAAGGGCAAAGCTGGATGATTTTATAGCTGGGGGTTTGCACACCTGGCAATTTAGGTCACTCTAGCCACTTCATGGTTATGTACCAGTGAACTCCTACCTCAGGACTGGTTTCTGAGGCAATCAGAGGAAGCTATCAGGGCCTGCAGAGATAAGTGGGGTCCTGTCATGAGCTGCTGGCCCCTGGTTCAGGGGCAGCATCCATGCCTGTCACGTGATAATTGCTCCTCAGTGGGAGTGACCTCATTATGGGGTGGGCTACAAGGCT
>RJWT010024740.1:0-16379 GCA_004365215.1 Cuniculus paca | reverse complement strand
AAAAAAAAAAAATTAGTGCAAACTGCTATGAACTTTTTGCCATGTAAATTGCCAAGATTTTAATAGAAACAATAGATTAAAATTTTATTATTGATGATAAATTTATTGTAGTTTGTGTATATATGAGAATATCTTTTAAAAATAATTCAGAAACTGTAGTATTTAAAGGTTTAAGGGTAGCAGTTTATATGTAGTTTACCTTCAAATGTCTGAAAAAAATTTCTCTTTCCATCTGAATAGAAAGAAAAGGAGTATGAGTGAGCAAGAGAGTCTAAGAGACAAATAGTTAAAAGGGAAAGACTGAGTAAGGGCCTATTTTCATGCAAATTTTCTTAATTTTGGTATATTATCACAAATTAAAACTTATTCATCAAGAGGCATGTATTATATTCTGTTATTTTAACTTTTAAGAGAAGTTTTAAACAAACACAAAGTCTGGGGGAAAAGAATTTTTATAGCTCTCTTACTTTTTACCACTTGTAACAATTCCACTTTAAAAAATTGTACAGGGGCAGTCAAATGGAACATTGTGTCTTTCGTCTTTGGAGGCAGTGCTTAGTCCCCTTGGGCAAAGATCTCCCATCCTCTAGAGCTCTTTCAGTCCTGTGACTCTCATCACTTGAGGAACATGCTGTCCACTTTGGATGTCCACCACGTAGCTCTCTGGCATGCGGTGTGTTTTGAAGCCCTGGGCATGGGTCTGCCTTGCTCTGTGCTCAGCTCTGAAGGTTAACTTGAATGAATATCTAACACATAGCATACAAGGAACTCATCTGACAAGAGTAATGAATTTCACTGTACCCTACCTCAAACACTTAGTGCCTGCAGCGTACAAAAGCATACAAGTAACTGTATATATGGTTACAATTTCGGAGCTCTGTAAATACTTTCTGATATTAATGAGAAAATGGCTCTAGTCCTGACATATCCAAAACTGGGTTTCTACATCCATTAAAGTTAAACATGCATTGATCCAAACCACACATTTGATTTGTTTCTCCTTCAAATACCATTAAAAGCTAATGAATAATAAGAGTAGAAAATAAAACATTTTACTGTTTTCTGCCACTGGAAATCAGGCTGAAGAATCATAAATGACTTAGAGTGGAAGGAAGAGTTACCGTCTCAGGTGTCTGCTGGGAAGGTGTCAAAGGAGGAAACCAAGTTACTGGGTGACTGATTGAAATTATGTGATCACACTCCTTTCTGGCTTCCAACCCATCTAATTGAAAACCCATTCTTAAAATCTTTACTAAATTTCTGTGGCTGAATTCTGTCTCATTCAGCATTTGTATGTATGCTTTTAATAGAAATTTGCTTGCAGAATAAGCCAGCAGGCTGGTGGGAATCAAAAAGTTTCTCACCTGTGGCAGCACCAGGCAGGCAGACTCCCTCAGCCTCAGACAAGAGGGAGAGCAAGTCCCAGTGCAGAGGCTGCTGAACGCATGCAGTCTTAAACCTTTTAACAGGCCCGTCTGATTAGGGCAGGACCAGCCAGAACAATCTTCCCTCTGATTAACTTAAAGACGATTGATAAGTACTTTAAATCACATCTGTAAAATCATTTTACCAAGCACTTAGTTCTTTTTTTCCTTTCTTTTGCACTTGAGATTAAAGTCACACCAGGCAAGCACTATACCGTGGAACTACAGCCCCAGCCATACCCAGGGACTTTAGTTTGACTAGCAGAAGTAACATTCAAAAACCATGAATATTAGCACAACACAATTGGATGACACAAATGTCCATGAATTGATTACCAGATAATCAAAGAGCAGTGTATTCATATAATGGAATACTACTTAGCAAAAAACAAACAAACAAACGAAAAAAACTATGGATACATAAAATATGGATGAATTCCAAGTACATTATACTAAATGAAAAACAGCATTCAAAATATTTGTACTATGAAATTCTAATTATATGACATTCTACAAAAGGCAAAATGATAGGGGCAACAAATAAGTGGTTATTATGGGCTAGCGATGGTAAGAGGTGATTGACCCCAGGATATATAGGGAATTTTTGGAGTTTTGGGATCATTCTATATTTCGATCATGATGGTGGTTGTATGTCTGAATGTGTTTGTCAAAATTCATAGAACTGTGCACACAAAGATGATGAACTTTACTTATATGAATGATAGTTCAGTGAGCTCCATCCATAATACGATGGAAAAGGTGTGATAAGATATCTCAGGAGGTGCCGCAACAGTTCTGAGTTGTAATCAATGATTTGGGAGATTAAATAGATTACAAAAATAAATAGAGATAAACAGCGTGTATTATTTTGAGAAAAAACTATCGTACACTGTAATCATTGACATACTCAAAGTTATCACTTGACTAGGTAGTTCTGTATAAGGGAATGTTTCACAAAACAAGTCTCAGACAAGCAGCCACCATCGACAGGGTAAGCATATTTATTGATTCCCTATCTGGGATCTCCCAGAAAATTTTGTCTTTCAACAAAAAATAGATATTCCCGATTCAAATGGTGCATTAACTTTAGAAGTATAAAAGAAGGTAAGAAGTAATGTTCCTTCAAGATCCTTAATTCCTTTCCTAAAGTGAATAAATGCCCTAATAACTGTCCAGGGATATGATAGTATTGGCTACTTTAATAACTATTTACTGTATGCTATCTACACTTCTAAGGTATTAGGGGGCAAGTCTTAGTCTATGTTTGTGTTTCTAGATGTCATGGAAGAAAAGGCATTGCCATCATTGTTCAAAGATACATGTATTGGTATGCATTTGGACATAAATTTATCATACACAGTATAAATCTGGGAAGTTGCGGTTCAGAGTTTGCGCTCGTGGAAACCCCCACAATTTCTCTGCATACAGCCGTCACAATTCTTTTTTTGGAGGGCTGTTTGCAAGCAACCAATCCAAGAGCGTTATTCTGTTCTCTTTGCTGCTGATTGGCTGCTGCCCTGTTATCCATTCTGGCAGGCGCACCAGCATTCCTGCATCATGATGGAATGCTGGACCACGTAGCTATCTTGAGTATTTTCAGCTTTGTTCTCCTTAAATCCCCAAGATCCCTAAGATGCCCCCAAAACACCCTGCGCCTTCCAAGGCTTTATTAACACAGTATTTTATTAGATTAAATTGCATAACTGTGGAAACAGAGCATATAGGCATTTTTCTGACCATATCAGAAAATCGCAGTTTTTCAAAATTCGCGGGTGCTCTAGGAACGTAACCCCCGCAAATGTGGGAGTCCACTGTAACTCATCAATCCCACTCCTCGGCCTTTCACCCAAGAGAAATGGAAGCAAATGCTCAAAGAGTGAGCAGAAGTCAGATTTGTTCTTGTTTAGAGTAATAAAGATAATGCCTTCCCCTGGAGCAAAGGTCAAGCAGGTTTGCCTACTCCCATCATACTATAGTTGGGCCCACTAAGCTTAGGATTCCTTTCCTATAACACAGCCTGCTACATGTGCAGATGATGCGTGGCCTTCTTGGTATCACCTTATGGAAATAGGGCTAGGGAACTGACACAGACACTGATATCCTGGCCACTGTCACTGCTGTAATAAACTGTCCTTTGCTCTGACTCCAGAGTCTCATGTCTTTTCCAGCATCCATGATTAACTTGTTAACCTGCAAGTAGGATAACATCTCAGACTCTAAAATTCCAGACGTAACATACCATACCAGCATGCTTAAAAATTATAGTAATTCCACAGGGCAGGTATTTTTTTTTAGATAAGGAAATTGAGATTTAGGGAGGTAAAGAAATTTGCCAAAGCCACATGACTTTAAGTGCCAGAAGATGGTGATAGTTAAGAGCTTTGCCTCTAGAGATGGACTGTCAGGGTTTGGGACTTGACTCAGAATGGCTTCGACGTGTGGGGGTTAATGACTAGAATGTTAAGGATTGTTTGAGTTGACTCACTCTGCAATCCCTAGTGTAAAGACTAACACGGAAGTAGGATTTGATAACTTACCTAAGCTGAGTGCTCTATCTTAAAGAATACTCAAATGATTACTGTTCAGTATCCTTTCTAAGGATCCTTTATATAGAAAATAAGACTTGGACATACTTGATATTTTATATTCCTTGTAGCTATGAAGTTTGTGGTTAAATGTTTAGCTTTTCATACTATGCTCCATCTTCTGTATGTCTCTAGAGTTCCAAGGTAGACCAGGAAACCCTCTGACGAGTTGGGAGTGAGGTCTATGAGCTGGGGTTGCTGTGATGGTTCTGCTCCCCTGATGCACCAGATAAGGGGCAGCGGTGATAAAAAAGGATCAATTTCCTCACAGAGATGAGACATGCAAGATGATAAAACTGCTTCCGAGCATCCAATGCCAGTGGTTCTGTCAGAGTCCCATTTGGCACTTGGCCTTCAGAGTAGGCTTCCTCTCCTAAGCTCTATTGGCCTACATAAAATAGCAATCAGCCTCAAGTCCTTGATTCAACACCAGTTATAAAGTGTGTATGAGGCACAATTAGATCAGAAATTTGTATTTAAAAAAACCCAAAAAACAAAAACAAGAATTTCACTTATTACACATGAAGATTTAGTGATCTAAATGTGTGTCTGTTCCCAGAACAGTGCATTTTCTTCAGTTTCTTGCTTTTAGCTCACTTGCAATGGCTTGAAAAGAAACAGGTTACCATAATACTGTGTGTGTCCTTAGTGTGAATTTTGACAGTTCTTTCCCAAAAATAATTTTTCTGAAAGTCTGTTTGAAATAAAGTTCTGTTATTTTACTTGTCTGAGGTACATTTCCAGCAGTATAGTTGTAGTCAGGGTTTCCAAGGGAATTGATTTAATACAGGACACATAATTTATAGGATTATTTTATAATGTTCACCCAAAGAGTCAAATGCAGAAGAGTGTGGGAGATCTGTCCATGTACTAGACACCCAGAGAATCCAGCCGAGGGCCTGGATCCCACAGCAATGTCCTGCTGAGGTCCTAGAGCCTATGGCAATGTCCTCCACAAGTCCATCTGGAGGCCTAGAGCCCACAACAATGTCTCTTGGGAGTCTGTGTCAGGGATCTGCACTGGGAAGGCCCAAAGGTCAGTGGTGGAAGCTAGAAAGTCTGTGCCAGTGGGATGAAGGATCTGCGCCAGTAGGCTGAGGGATCTGCCCTGGAGCCAGGAAGTGACACTCAACGTAAGGACCAGGGCTCTCCTGGAGAGAACCACGGCCATTCTCACTGACAGCAGAGACCCAAGCTCCTCTGATGGTAACAGCGAGTTCATATCAGGAAAGCCAGTGTGACAAACTTCTCCATGAGAACCAACAGCACCATCTTCCCCTTCAGTTCTCCTTTTATGCTGTTAGCAACAATTCTCAGGTGGGCCTTCCACACCCAGCACCACGCTGATTCAGTTTAGCTGGGTGTTACAAGTTGATCATTAGTTAATCCACAAGAATCAAGCAAAGAATTTTTTCACTGTTTTTAATTTTAGAAGGACTCTCTCTTTCCCCCAAAACCTTTGAAAACATGTCAAAACAGAACTTAGGTCATTTTATTTTCTAGAAAAATATGATACAAAAAGTTAGAAACTAATTATTTAGTAGTTTTTCAGCAACTAGAACAAAACAAAAGCAATAGAAAGCATCAACATTTTGTAGCTGTTGCAAATAATGACCATAACTTTCCTTTTGAGACATAAACCTAATTTTTCTTTTCTTTTTTTAAGGATGATAAAATAATTTTTTTATCTTAAAGATAATAAAACCAAACAAAATAAAACAGAATAAAGCCAATCAAAACAAAACAATGAAAGCGATACAGGACTTCAAAACAAGCTAATAGGAAATCAACAATGGCTACTGTAATGTATCTAATTTTTATTTTCTAAAAGATGCCAAAGAAATGTCTTGGTGAGGAGTATTACAGGCCTTTTAAGTCATCAGTAAAGTTTGAATTGTTGCTTGATCTGTGATATAGCAATAATAATAAAGTTTTTTCTTTTTCATATTCAAGAATATAAACTATTCTCTAATGAGAAAAGATGGATTTTTAAATCTGTGTTTTGCTATTCTCTCAGCATGCTTTTTAATTTTGGGAGACCAACACAATGATTTTACTTATTTTTCTAATCAGAATCTGAATGTCAAGATATTTAATTTAACAATAATCTTTTATTCAATTAAATGTTATTGAGCAGCTACTATATGCTAAGCCCCAAGTTAGATTTCTTAAATGCCATTAAACTTCTATTCCCTGTCAAATAGAAAGCAATTTCAAAATCAATAATTATATTCAAAAATTACAATGTGAATGAATAAAATGTGGAATCGTGAACCAAAAATCAGGCATCCTAATAAAACAATATATCTTTGTTTTCAGAGACAAAATAGCTGATTCCATTACCCAAACCCTGACTTGTTCAACAAAATGTCATTCTAAATTTCTGATTTTTTTTTTAATTTATTTTTTTTAAGACAGGTTCTTGCTGTGTAGTTAAGGCTGGCCTTGAATTCACCATGTAGTCCAGGCTGACGTTGAACTCATGACAATCATCCTGCCTCAGCTTTCTGAGTGCTGGAAATTACAGGCATGTACCGTCATTCCTGGCTAGGTTTCCAATTATTTTAGTATACTTATTCTATTGAAAACAAATAGAAATGGCAATTCAAGAATAACATAATTTATTATGAACAGAGGAGAAAGTGTCACCTTTATAACTAGAGCTTCTATACAAATAGAAAAATATGTGAATATATATTCACATGTTTATGTATATGTTAATATATACTTATATTTGATATTAAACAGTGAATCACTTAAGTCACTGAAAGTTAATGAACTGTAAGTTAAAACTAAAATGATATAAAATGCTGAGTAGATGTGTAAAAACACGAGAAAATTATAACAGAAGCTAAGAAATACAGAGTATGAAATGAAGCAATCTAGTATAAAATGAGAGTTCCAGATATACAATGTACCCAACCTTTTTGGATCCATGACTGTAATCTGCTTCATTCTACCTTAGTAATTATCAACTTTATCTAATTTATAATCCCAGTCAAAATACCCATCACCCCCTTTTTTCAGACTCTGCTGAGAGTAGGAAACCTGTCTCAGATCTTGATTTAAAGAAGTCAGCAAGATCCTACAGAGTATTTATTAAAAGTATAAAAAGAAATTAAAACATTTGATAGCATATTAAAGCTGCAATACTTATTGTCAGCAGAAATGCCAAGGGAAGTGAGTCATGTAGAAGGAATGCATCACCAGATGGACATATGGCTTGTCACTATGGAAGGAAGAACACCAGAAGTAGTAACTACCTGGATAGAATATATGGGATGTAGGGTTAGACTTGTCTTTGCACAAGTTGGCAGGATCCCACATCTTAAGGGCTTAAACTCTGTTGGCAAGTATAACTGTGGAAGTTAAGAATGAACCAGCACATAGTTGATAATTTAAATGTGTTGGCATCAGAAATGCTAAAAGATGAATTGCTAAAATCTGTCACAATGTGTAACTTTAATAATCTGTTACTGACATGTGTTATACAAGCATTAGAGAAACTAGTGTATATAGACTCCTTGGGCCACAATAATATGAAGGAATCCTTAGAGGCCACTGAATTCATTTCCAGTGTCAGAGAGTAACAGAAGAAGATAATACTAGAAAATAAAAATCAACTTCATTTTAGTGTCCTGAGAAATATGACTTCCTAAAAATGAAGATACTTTCATTCTGGAGAGTTATGTAGTGATAGCAGCATAGTATTATCGGAGTTCTGCTGCTTTGTCCTGCAATTATGGGATTTAAAATGACAGAAAATTTTTTAAAAAACCAGAAAATTTGATTTTAAGAATATCAAAAACTAAAGAACTGAGAAAGAAAAATGCCTTCTTCTTCAGAAAAGGAGTAGCAACTTAAGTAATTAATTAATAGGCAGTAAAAGTTTTGTGGCATCAGACAAACAACAGCACACTTAATCAACCAAAACATTTTAATAAACCCAGTGATTCCATATATAACCCACTGCAGCTTTTTGGTCTCTTCTTTATTTGCGAGGTACCTGTGGTGATTCATGGACACTGCAAATGTTAATTGTGGTTTCTTATTCTACAACACCTGACAACTCCTTGTACAAAGGGAAACCTCGTCTCCTACCACCAGACCAGACAAGTTCACAGCTAGAACCCTCTGCTTACCCACTGCTCTTTTCCTAAGTGTCAATGCTGCCTAGAAATTTGATATTCCTTTGTTAAGAAAAATCAACCCAGAGCTTGTAAGTAAAGCCTAGAGAAAACACCACATCCTCCTCACCATCGTCCAGCGCCATAGTTGAGACGCCCTCACCCACCGTCAAGGCTTATTCCATTATCGCTGAGACATGCACTTGTGTTTGATACCAGCTATTTACTGTTTAGCCCAGACTTCGGGAAGTTACATTTTAATTTATAGGTTGCTTCCAGTCGAGTCACAAATGTTCCTATCTGGCGTAAAAGGCAACATCAATCTTGGGGTGGTTTTGGTTCTATTTTCTTGCAAAGACATTCACTAGTTTGGTGTCTAACCTGAGAATCTCATTCTATAACATTTCTCTTTCACAATACTTATAAATCCCCACTTCTTCAAAATGGTCTTTGTGCCATTTTTATCATTTTCCCAGTTCTCTTACTAGCTAATGGGTTGAATGAACTATTTGACATATGTTGTCCTTATGTGTATGAGTCATGTTTTAACTTTTAGAAAACTTTACTTCTCCTTTGGAAACTTCCCATTGTTATTTCCAGTGGATAACAGAACCCAAGCCCAGCCCACCTATCACCTTTTATTCTTCTCTGCCCCAAGGGGATGTCAACATGACCACTCTCCTGCATAACTTACTGTTTTTTATTTTAAAGATAATAAAACCAAAAAATAAAACAGAATAAAGCCAATCAAAACAAAACAATGAAAGCAATACAGGACTTCAAAACAAGATAATAGGAAGTCAATCAACAATGGCTACCGTAATATACCTAATTTTTATTTTGTAAAAGACGCTGAAGAAACGTCTTGGTGAGTAGTATTACTCTGCAGAAACCTTCCTGTCGTCTGGGTGCCCCTAAACTCACCTAGAATGATACTTACTCCACAGGTTTTAAGAGGAAAGGATTCGAGGACTCCAATTAAGGATCAGATTTAAAACTGCTTAAGGATCTTGGGCTGCAGAATAGTGCTGTTATTTCTGGTACACTGAATTAAACTGACTTCCTTTCAGGGCTAGCCAGAGGACATTATTATACATATCTTAGTGCCTGTGGCAAAATGTAAATGATTTCCAATAACAACAGCTAAAAGATCATTTTGAAGACTCCTGGTTAATAGAATGCTGGACGTCTATTCTCTACACCTGTGCAGCCTGCATCTATCATCGAGTGAACAGTACCATGACCCTATTTACTCACCCTTGGAGTCCTAGTGGGAGACTTGATTAGTACGTAGTTTTGTGTCTAAGGCGATGGGTAACACACATCTCCAACTAGGTGAAGAAAGGACCTGGGTTTTGACTCTTAATGAGTAATATCACCTGGAACAATGACTGTGACCCTTTCACCCGCAGTCAAAGACTCTGAAAGACTGCAAACTGGTTACCAGCTCTTACGTCCATGCGGATGCCGTGCTTGCTGAGGCCTGGGTCTGCAGCTTTTCTTTCTCTTCTGTGAGCTGTCTCATGACTTCCAATTAATTCCTTTTTTCTTTTTTTTTGTTAGACTACAATAATGTTCTTACTCAAACCAAACTGATACATTTGATGATTACATGTGTCTTGTTTTTGGTTGGTTTTTGAAACAAAATAAAGTAATAGTAATAGCTGTTAAATAGCATTCACTGAGTGCAATGCTCTTGAGTTACCTGGACTAATCCATTTAATCCTCAGAACTATGTGAGGATTTGAAGAAATTGAGGTTCTGAAAGGTAAGTAACTTGACCCAGCTCACACACTATTAAGTCAAGGTGCTAGGGTTTGAATCAAGACAGTTTGGTGAAAAATCTCACTAAACTCCTCCTTGGTACTGAAGACACCCTGTTAAGTGATGGGAAAAGCACAGTACAGATTTACTGATACTGAATTCCTTTTATTCTAAGAATAGTCTTTGCATTTCACCTCTAACACGATCCAACGGTTGGTTGAAGTTTTATGTTTGTTAAAACCTGGGCATGAAGAACATTTTGTGTTTTCTGGATACTGAGTGATCCACCCATGAGTTGAAGGAGAGATTTCAGTCTCCTACCATGCTGATGCCTTTCTGGAATTCTCAAGGATTGACTTTCGCAGATTTTTCTATGCTAGCTTTGGTGAAAGATCTACAACAGAATCAAAAGCAAATTTAGGCTCTTTCATGTGTGTCTTGGGAAATCAATGTGATGTACAGTTGTAAATATAACCCAAGAATTGATGTTTAGTTGTTGGTTCTTTCCTCAAATCTAGAGTCTCTGCTTCCTTTGAATCACTATTCTGCCCCTCTTGGTTGGTGTTTCTGGGAATCCCATCTGAGCAGAGCTGATTGAAGAAGGGGTGGCCAACATAGATGCCATGCTATGTTAGCATCTCCTCCATTTACCTGTTAGTCCGACCCCATTAGGGTGAGACTGTCTGAGCGCCAGAATTGCTAGGGAAGTCTTGACATATGTGTAGAACCCCAGACCTACTCCAGAGCATTAAAGAGTGGGATTCAGGTATCTGATTCTGATGTCATATTTGGGACTCAGTGGTGCAAAGAAATGAATTCTGAGGATATCTGAGTTCTTTGATCCTTACCTTAATCCTCACATTCCTGGGCAATGATTTCCCAACCTGTAATGTGGGGAAACAAGGCCAGCTGTGCCCATGTTCTTAGTTGTTGTGAGGCTTATGCCGGTGAAAAGCATTTTGTCAGACTGGGCATGGGGGCATATGACTGTAAACTCAGAACTCTGGGAGGTTGAGGCAGGAGACTTGAAAGTTGAAGACAGGCACGGGCAACTTAGTGACTTTGTGAGACCTCATCACAAAATAAAATTAAAAAGGGCTGGGGATGTAGAGCAGTATGAAGGCCCTGTATTCAATCCCCAGTACTGCAAACCAAACCAAACCACTCCATCTTGTTAAAATTGTTAGGTTTTTTGGCACAGTTGAGAAACACACACACACACACACACACACACACACACACACACACACAGAAAGACAGAGAGAAAGAGAGAGAGAGAGGGAGAGAGACAGAGAGAGAGAGGCCTTTATTGCGGGCATGGGAGGGATGCAGGAGAATGCACGTACCCTCTGACCAGAGCAAAGAAGTGGCTGGGCTTCTATTAGGCCTGACTGGGGGTGGAGTTTGGGGAGGTGGGCAAGGTGACATGTCAGCTGTTGATTGGAGGAGGAACCCTGGCGCATGTGAAACAGAAAGAGGAGGCTTTGATTTTGGGCTGAGGGAAGAAGCAGCAGGAAGTTGATGTGCTGTTGTTCCTGGGGTCTCTCAGCCATGTGGGACCACCATCATCATGACTAGGCGAATGTCATATGGGCAGAAACCCATCAAAAATGCTTTATTATTTTCACTAAAAGGCAATTTCTAATTCATGATTAGTGTTTTAATTCTGTCAAGGAAGTGGTACTTGCAAAGTACAAGTGTTGCAAACACACAGAAATCTCTCAGATACAGATTGAATGGGACCTATTTGGACAGACTCATTGGTAGATCTGAAGCTGAACTTAATTACAGAAGTCTGTCTTGAAAATAGAACAGGGAATTCTCTATGTGGCCCCCCACCACAATTTCAGGCTTGTACAATGAACCTCAGCATTGTTTAACAAAGAAGGTCTTTTATTCTATAATTGAAATAAGTGATTCAAAACATATTTTATGAGATTAGCAAATTTGCTTAGGCTGACCCAATAGTCACACTGTCTGAAACTTTCCTCTGTGGTCCTTACCTGAGAGTAACTTTGGAGAAGCTGAGTTGTGTGCAGGAAACTGGTGCCCACCTCCTAGCAGCTGGGAGGCTGGAAGGGGTTTTATCAAGTGGGTTGGAAAGTACAGATCAAAAACCCTAGGGGAATTATGCACACTTCCAAATCTCGAGTAGGGCCAGCTCCTGGTCTGACACTTTATTTGTCTGTGGGCAGCACCCTCTTCTTTCTCACAACAGATAAGCCAGCATTTTCTTACGGGAAGTTAAACTATCCTTGAGATTTTGTTTGAAGAACAAGCCTGTGTAACTGTCTCATTTTATAGCTGGCTTTTAATGAAGAAAGGAGAGAGAGAGTGAGAGAGAGAGAGAGAGAGAGAGAGAGAGAGAGAGAAAGTGGTAGGGAGGGTGGGGGTCTAGTTTGTAACTTAGTCTAGAAGTTGTGAACTTGATGTTTTTCAGTTGGTTGACTTAGCTGAGTTTTATGCAAATTATGGTCCTGAGTTCCCAGGACATCAGTAACATTCTTCACTAAGTCATTCTTTCAAGATACCCACTATTCCCTGGGGGGGAAAAATGCCTGCATAAAAAAGTCAGTCCTTAGTTCTGTGGTTTCCCTTTTAGAAATCATGTATGTTAGATTTAAGGTCACAGTTATTTTGGAATTTTAAATAGCAGAGGATCTTGACAATTTTGGCCAACCCTTGCAAAACAGCAGAAAAACACACGAGAAAAGAATTGCAGGAAGTAGAGCGCTGGCTAGCGCAAGGCTCGGAGATGATATGACCCTGCATGCTTTAACCTCCCGCAAGCTTGGAACTTGCTATCTGCCACACCAGTGACATGTTCCAGATATCAGCATCAGTCCAACCACACTCATAGCGGTCAAAAACAAACACGCCTGAAACCGAAAATAACTCAGTCATAGGCTGGAGTTTAGTAACAGGGGTTAAAAACATTTTGTCAGTGTCATCTTTCTTAACTGACTTAACAGTGGGTACCTGTGTATTTGGGAAGTAAGTGTCATTGTTTTGGTTTCTATTTTTTAGGAAGGAGAAGAAAGAGACATATCAACTGTATACTGTATATTTTTCAGCAAAATTCTCTACCAGGTTTTGCATCAGGAATAAAATATCATATGTGGACTGATTTAATATGCATTCTCTTCCTTAGAGATAGGAGGAAGAGTTGTGTATAACCCAAATTGTTTTCGTAGGGTGTTCCAGTAGTGCCATGTGACTCACTTCAACCTGAAAGCCAACTCTGGCACCTGGAGGCATTTGTGAGCCTCAGTACCAGTTCTCTCCCACATACTCGCTTCCAGCTTCCCTGCCAAAGCAGGCGCAAGAGAACAGCTGGCTCCGCTCTCAACAGTGAGAGAGAAAAAACATGTGGTCGTTTTTCATTTTTTGTTGACACCATGTATTTAAACTGGTATATTTAGACATTTCAGATGGCAAAGTCCTCTTACTTCAGAAAGGCATTCCTTTGTAATAAAGATTAAGCAATTGAAAGTGTGCTCTTGGGAAGATGGGAATCATAGTTCCTACTTTGCTATAGAAAGCTCACGGTTTTACAGTTTCATGACCACTTCTTTCCTACAGCAAAACACACAATTTAGGGTTTCCTCTACCTCCGTTTTCTTAAGTTATCCCAAGTATTTTTGTCATATATATTCATTCTATCTCTAGTAGGGCAAAGAAGGATGGCGTTGATGTCCTGGAAGACTGCCAAATCACATCTTTCATAAACTAAGCCAGTGTCTGGGACAAAGGAAATTTCTGTTTGAAGGAGTCCATTTGTTCTAGGGCTTAAGTTTGTATCACATGAGTCAAACTCTGGAATTTGATATAGAGAGAGTTGGTTGTAACTACTTTGTTTAAACTGAGCCTAGTGAAAGGCCAGCCTGTTAAAGCAAGGAGCAGAAGGGCCAGATTGACCTGCTAGCAAGGGTCTAGGACTGTTCAAACCAGTTGATCATGCCTCTGGAAGCAGGAAGCACCCTGGAGGAAATGATAATGACGTCATGCACTTTGACCTCCCGAGGTTGATCCATTTTGACAAAGCTTTGCAAAACTCCGATTATACATTGTAGAAGTTTGTGTGCTAATTAGAAATCAATAATATGAATTTTCATATCTGGGAGCAGATTGTAAGCTTAAAAATGAGTTCCAATGGTTTAACATTCTACTTATGCCTACCCAGCACAATTAAAGTCCTTTTGTTGAGGACTGAAATGACATATTTCTCAATGGTGACGTCTAGGGGTATTTTGAGTTTTGCTATGTGTACACATGTGCCTGTGCATTTGCATGTGTGCATGTGTATGTGTGTGTACATGCAAGTATTTGCAGTTCAAAGATATTTAAAATTATTGTTTACCCATACACGAATGAAACTCTTACAATGATTGTCCATAACTGAAAGATACTTTGGTACCCTACATCCCAAATCAGTATGTTTTAAACCAGGGCCTTGATATATTCTTGGTGATACTTATGAAATGGGTCTATTCTTTACTGAAGCTTGAGTAACACTATGTAGTCTTGGGCAAATGAGTTAAACTTGAACACTAATTTCTTATCCATAAAAGAGAATATGTAATATGTAGGGATTAAGTGTGTACAATTTTTTTTTAAGGAAAAAAGTGTGTATGTCTTTAAAGCACTTGAAACTTATTGGGTGTTCAAAAAATGTTATTTATTTCCTCTGTGAGCTTCTTTCCCTCCCTGGGGATATACAGAAGCATAAAACAAATACAAAGTCTTCAGGTGTAGATAGGGTAGTTTCCTTCTTCAAGTAAAGAAGTAATGTTATTTTAGCAAGTTGTTGCCATCTGTTAGGCTTCTTCAACACTACGTTTCATCATAATGTAACTTTGGATTCCTTGAGAAGGACTCATATTTGGAATACAATGTTTTAGTTAATGCAGTGTGTCCGTAGGGCTTTATACTTTTCCAGGCTTCTGGGGTTGTCCTTTCCATTAACATCCAAATAAGAATTGTACAACCTCACATTCGCTTTCACAAGAAATTTCTCGTCTGCAGAGTTTTGGTATTTCCTCGAGGTTTGCCTGTTTTCTCGTGATTTATCTGTTTTTGGTTGTCACTGTCATGGGATCACATGTGTTCATGTTTCTCCTCCTTCAAGTCCTAAGGGAGCATTAAGGCAGGTACACACTTCATTGCTCTTAGGGTCCTTTCCATGCTACATGTGAAAGTGTTTGCAGTTGGTTTTTTCTCCCCTGGAGTTCTAGCTGTCAGTCTGCTGGTCAACTCAGCTCTCCTTTAGGTTTAATGTTTTCCCCCTGCCTTTATTTCTCTAAGTCCCCAGGCCTCAATTCTGTGTTATTTTGCCCAAATGCTCAGAATGCATGAATCAGTAGTTAGACCTTGTTTTAATTACTTTCTCATTGCTGGGATAAAATATTGGACACCTGGATGTTTCAGTTCATAGTCAGCTGGGCAGAGAGCATGGCAGAGGGGAAATGGTCCACGGGGTGGCAGGCAAGCAGCAGCAAGCAACAAGCCTCCCTTTCCCTTTTATTGCATTCAGGCTACAAGCCTATTGGTTGTTGCCACTCACCCCCAGAATCCCATTATCTACACCCAGAACTATGCTAAACCCATTGGTGGGCTAATTTAGTTATCACACACCCTTTATCCATGTTGACACATCCTAGATCCAGCTACTCCCAAAAGCCTTGCTTTGAGTTTAGTGTCAGAGTTTGAGTCTGATGTGAGTTTAGTATCAAAGGTAAAAACATTTTGTCAGTTTATTCTTTTAAGTTAAGATGCAATTAAGATGTGGGACATCTAGGTACAAACTATAACAAACCTAGATAAAGATTGTCTTAATTTTTCCCCTCACAGCTGAAATATTTCCAAGTGCCAGTTGCAAAAATCATGGTACTAGTTGTGAGTTTCACTAATTGTGAAAATCTGTGAACTGACAGATTCTAGTCACTATTTCTATGCCGTAGTTTCTGCCATAATTTGGGCTTGATTGGCAGAGGTGAAGTTGGAAGTCATAGAAGAAGCAGCTATATAAAAGCAAATAGAAAATGATCTGCACTGTTTGTTGAACACAGAGTCTATTCTATTCTAACATCTTTTTAATATTAAAAAGTTATACACATTACCATTAAAGTATCCTTATTTAGTCATGTAAATTTAATATTGGAATTACTAAAATTTAAAATTAGCTAATATAATTTGATCTCTAATTTTACATGAAAAGTTTGGCAGATAGCAAAAGAAACCTTAATTAATTCTCATTGTAGGAGGTTTTTTTTCCTATATATAAATTTCTTAGCTTTTTAATAAAATTAATTTTGGGGAAAGGAATGGAGGCACTCGATTATTTTATATTTTAGTAACAGGTTAATATTTCTGATGCTAAAAGAACTGATTTGATTACTAATACATTTGTGAAGAGATAATTTAAACTAGATTTCATTGAGATCATGCATTCTTTCGTAAAAAATGTCAGTTCGTCACTT
>RJWT010024739.1:0-16377 GCA_004365215.1 Cuniculus paca | reverse complement strand
CCTTTTGTTAGGGTGAGTGGGCAGGCCGGCTTGTTTGACCAAAAGGACAGTGCAATGCTCAAATGTTTCGGGTGTCTGCTAGTGGAAATTGCATAAATTAACCTGTTGGACCTGATTTGTGTTAGGATTAACATGCACCATCATTTGATGAATGACACCATAAGCTTTCACTTACTTATTCTTTGTATAATCAGAATTTTTATTTATTTATTTATTTGCAGCACCAGGGATTGAACTCATGACCTTGCTTGCGGGGCAGGCGCTTAGACCGCTAAGCTAGATCCCCAGCCCTGTTTTTAAGACAGGGTTCTCACTATGCTGTTCAGGCTGGCCTTGAGCTCACTTTGTAGCCCAGGCTGGTCTCGAACTCAAAACGATCCCCCTGTCTCAGCCTCCTGAGTGCTGGGATTACAGGCGTGAGCCACCACGCCCGGCTTAATCAGAATTTTTAAACAGTGAAGTGTGCTATTTTGAAGGAAAGGTCTAGATTAAGAAATTAGATAATATGTGGATAAAATGTTACATATTTAGAAATGTTGGTAATTGTAATATAGTATACATAAAATGAAAATTTTCTTTTAGGTACAGTTCAGAGTCAGAGGCGACAACAGTTTGTCCAAAACACACCTGGGAATGCAGCAAGTGATGTGATGAGTTATCTGGCCCAGCACCCAAAGGGGCTGGAACCCCCTCTTGATGCAAAGGTGCGTAACACTGACAGACACTGCAGCACCCCGTCCCCAGGGGCAGCCGCTGTGCTGTTCTGGTACAGGTGCATATTGACTAGGACCAGGAATGAGGAGTTGTGTATACTGTGTGCATTACAATATTTGGAACAAAGACATGGTCAGAGGAAGCGGCAACTTGCTGACTGAGCTTTTGTTTGGATAACTCTTCCATGCAAGGAACACAGCACTGTACCATAAAGTAGTCAGCAAATACTGTAGCCCTGTATGTAAACAAGGTGTTTTGTGCAAGAAAAGACATCAGGCTCTATAAATAAGACGGACAGAACTATGTGAAAAGAAAAAGACGGGTTGTGCATCTGAGAGGCAGCTTGTAAGCTCACACAGCTAGTCTTGGTCCTAAGTCTTTATCGTTAAGGGAGCTAAGCAGAGCATTGCAGGAGCTGGGTCCTGCCAGCTCCTCCAGGATCCTCCCGGGCTGGCGGCGGTGACCAGGCTGCACAGCCTGTGCTTTGTTAGTTCTGATCGAAGGCAGCGCAGAGCAGAACCCCCACATGGGCGCCCGTCTCCTCCCGCAGCCTCAGGCTCGGAGCAGCAGCGTGGCTGTGGCCGCTTGGCGTCCTCCCCTGGGAAAGGTGGGAGGACTGTGGGTCAGCTCGGGAGGGGTCGCCCTGGGTCCTCTCCTCCACCATGTGTCCTGCACAGGCTTAGGACTGTATTTCTTAGAAAGACAGAACCCTATTTCATGTCCAAACCGTGTCTTTCAAGGAGTCTTACTGAAGATAGGTGTCAGTAGTCACGTTCCCCTGTGTATCCAAAGATGTCATTTGCTTTGTCCCCTTGGCTCTGGTTCCATAGGGAGTCATTGGTTCAGGCGTGCTGCGTCTGGCCTAGAGATGCTTCTCAGGGAGCTGCTGGGACCCGGGGGCTGCTCATCGTGGCTTTGCAGGCTGTGTGCTCGATGAGGTGACCAAGCTTCCTGTCCCTGTGCTGCAGGGTCCCCTGCTGCAGGGCCACCACCCAGCCGTGTGCACCACACCCATCTCTGTGACTCTCATGGTGCCTCCATTTGGTCCAGCACGCACCGCCGCACCGAGCCGCACCTGTCTTCTCCTGCGGTGGCCCTGCTAGGGAGGAACTGACAGGAGCTGGTTCACCTCCTGGTTTTACATCCTTCCCAGGCTTACCTGGGTGTAGCTGTCTGCCCTGCATTTTCTTGCATACAAAACTTGAGTTTTCTAATTTTTTTTTTTTTGTCTTTTTGAGACAGGGTCTCACTATGCAGTTCAGGCTGGCCTTGGGCTCACTTTGCAACCCAGGCTGGTCTTGAATTTGCATCGATCCTCCTGCCTCAGCCTCCCAAGTGCTGGGATTATAAGAGTACGCCACCAGGCCCGGCCTAAATTTTTTTTTTTTTTTTTTTTTTTTTTGCGGCACTGGGGATTGAACTCATGACCTCACATTTGCCAGGCAGGCGCTTATGCCACTGAGCTAAATCCCTGGCCCTAGGTTTTCTAATTTTTATACTGTTGAACCTAAGGAACAGTGCCTGTAGAAATAAAGCCAGTAAAGTTTGTGAGGTATTAATTACTTTAAAGATTTAAACTCAGCTTTTGCATTCTTGACATTTCTCTTTCAAAACAGCCTTTGAAAGAAAGTCTCAGAAGGTGTCAGCTCCTGACTGCAGCAGGGAAGATGTCCCTTGAAATTCAGAAAAGGAGACTTGCTACCCAAAATCACCAGTTAAGAGTATCTCTGGAGAAGGGAGAGAGTGTGGTGGGTTCCCTCCAGGAGGAGCTGCGGCAGCTGAGAGCACACATTCGGACGCTGGAAGAGAAAGGCACCAGTGCTGAATTAACCCTGGAGAGTCAGAAGCTCAGGCAGCACTTGGAGGATGCCAAGCAGAAAACACACAGGTTCCATAATCAAAAGGAGATTCTTCTGGCAGAAACACATACGCTACGGAGTGAACTGGAGAGAGAACGGAAAGTAGTGGCCTCGCTCCGGACGGAAATCGTGCAGCTCCAGGCTGGCCAGTGGCCGGCTGAGCCCGGTTCCCTCCGGGAGAAGGAGGTGGCAGTGCTGCGGAAAAGGGTCTCAGAGCTGGAGCAGAAGTTGAACTTTGAGCAGCAGCGCTCCGACCTGTGGGAACGACTGTACATCAAGGCCAGAGACCAGAGCGGGAAGCCCAGCACTGGGAAGCAGAAAGTGAGCGGAGGACACCGCAAGGTGAAGAGCAAGTCCAAGGAGACGTTTTTGGGAGCAGTTAAGGAAACTTTCGACGCCATGAAGAATTCTACCAAGGAGTTCGTGAGGCATCATAAAGAAAAAATTAAGCAGGCTAAAGAAGCTGTGAAGGAAAACCTAAAAAAGTTCTCCGAGTCGGTTAAATCCACTTTCCGACATTTTAAAGATACCACCAAGACTATCTTCGATGAAAGGGGCAATAAAAGATTTGGGGCTACAAAAGAAAAAGCAACTAAAAAAAAACAGCCACTGTTTAGTGACCGTCCCCATCCACAGTACAAGGGACCTTCCCCCAGCCAGAAGCACCGCAGCCCCAGCGTGCAAAGGGACCCGAGGAGAGAACAGCCAGCTCGCCGGCAGGAGGCCAGGAGAGCCGCACACGTCTCCAGGGACAGCGTCGCCCACAGCTGGCAGGGGGCTTGTTGGGCCTCCCGAGAGCCTGGCGCGCGTGTGTTGGGAAGCGCCCAGCAAGCATCCGTCAGCCCCTGTGAGACGGTGGTGAGTCCTGTCCTGATAGGTGAATTTAGGCAAGTGATTCGAAGATACTTACTAAAAGAGCTGGGGGCTTTTCACCATTGGGGAGAACTTAATGAATTCATCAACCAGTTTATCGTGAATGGTCTCTTCACAAATAATCAGAAGATCTTCGCAGAGTTTGTTAATGAAGTTAAAGATTATCTTAAAAGCATGAAGGAATATCAAGTAGATAGTGGAGTGTTCGAGAAGCTGAGTGGATATATATGTGGACACTTTGCCAGCAGCTTACCCGCTCCGCATGGACCCAGGTCGGTTTACATAGAGCCGTGTCTTTATAATAGCTTCTAAGCTCATCTGTTTGGTGGTGTTTTTACCACTGACGAGCGTCTTGGAAGGTTGCTGTTGTAATGCAGAGATACGCTTCATTACCCTGAAAGCTTAGAATAAACTGAAAGGTAGTTTTAAAATAATAGCTATTTCTAATAGAAAATTCCATACAGCATCATCACTGTTGACTTAGAAATGATCGTTTTATCTTAAAAATCAGTTAAAGGTATATAAATCCTATTTCTGCTAATTTTGTTTCCTTTCACTATAATTTATATGGAAAGATGATTGCCTTACGTGACAGTATCTTCTTTGAATCTTGCTTACATGCTCACCTTGGAGTGGACTTGAGAGCTGGTAGCTAGCGTCCTCCCGCCCCTGCTGCTGTGTAGCTAGCGTTCCTCCCCTACGCCCGCGCGCTTGATAACTTCCTCACGGGGGCGGGGGCAGTCAGCTGAGCAAGCCAGAAACGCTCACGGGTGCCTGACACAGTCACCTGTCTTCCAGCGCTGTCAGCTTTCTACTCCGTAACATGAAACGCCTAACATTCATGTTAGTGTCGCTTTTTACCTTCAAGAATAAATGCTGTGTATCTGTGAAATAACGAGACTGGTTCTGGTGTCTTTGGTCACTGAGAAACTGTGTGGTGCCATCGTGGGCAGAGTGCTGGGGGCGGTGGCACAGTGCAGCACGGCGGCCACACGCAGGCGTGAGGTGGCCGTGAGGTCTCACGTGTGGAAAGGCAGCGTGAGGGAGTGGCCTTTGGACTCTGCATGTTTCAGAGCTTTTGGAAGACAAGTGAGAGTGCACTCCACGGGTGGGGCAGTTCACAAAGGCCAGCAGTACCCACCGATTCTAGAAGGTTCGGAAGGTTTCGCAGGATGAGGACGGGACAACCCAGTGGGCGGGACGCCGTGCCCCTCAGAGCTGGCAGCAGCCAGAGGGCCTGGTGGGAAGCGAAGCCGGGGCCGGCAGACTAGGCGTGAGCCGCGGCGGCTGAACGAGGCCAGCAGAGAGGACGGGAGATGGTGTGAATGCCGTCTGTGCTCCGACTGCAGGGGGAGCGGTTTCCCGATGGCGCCCTGCTGCACAGTGGCACCCGCCGGGAGTGCCAGGTGGGGGGCGCCCACGGTGGGGGCTGGTGGCTGAGAGCCGTGACCCGCTGCATGGTGTGCACAAGGCCACCTACCCAGGTGCCCTTGTGCGTCCCGAGGCTCAGCCTGGAAAGGCGCTTCTCGCCTTGGGAACCAACCCGGTGGCCATTTGGCCTTGGCTAGAAGTGGCGATGGAGGCCTGGTCGCAGGCTGGGGGCAGACAGTGTAGACCGGGCAGGTTGTGAGCCTGGCCATGGAAGAGCTGTGGATTTCTGCTGCGGTAACGCTAGCGAGGGGTTTTTATGTCACGCAAGGAAAACAAGACCACATCTCACTGTTTTACCACATTTCTATTCCTTGAGCATTTGATCTCCCTCTGGCCAGCAGTGATGTTTGTCCTTTCTTTGTTTTTGTTGAGATAGGGTCCCACTCTGGCCTTGAACCTATAGTGATCCTCCTGCTCAGCCTCCAAGTGCTGGGATTACAAGCATGCACCACTATGCCTGGCTCTGCCTTTTGTGTTTTTTGAGACCAGGTCTTGCTATGTACTTAAATCTGGCGTTCAATTAGGTGGCCCAGGCTGGCTCTGAAACGCCACAGTCCTGCCTCAGCCTCCCATTATAGGTATGCACTGCCATGCCCAGCTAGTGTAACTCTTTCATTTACCCCCTTTTTGGTGCCAGTAACTAGGATTATACTTTATGTTAACATCCGTTGACAGTGTTAAGGTAGTAGAGTAATGGAGATAAACATTAAAATTGTCTTAAATTTAAATAAGCTCAACTCTAACACAGATGAAAAATGTGTTTGCTACTTTCAGTCGACCTGATAAAAAGCAACGTATGATAAATACTGAAAACTCCAGGCATGGAAAACGAGAGCAGAAGCACCTTCAGCCGCAGCCTTACAAAAGGGAAGGTAAAGGGCATAGGAAATACGGTCCACTAACGGGAGATGCAGCAGATCTGCAAGTGGAGTTGGGGCGGTTGCCTTTCCATCCTAAGTACTGATCACAGTTGTGTTAAGGTGGAAAACTAAGACTCACAGATGCCGTCCGCACTGCTTGGTGCCGCAGCTGAGATGGGACTACCCAGAGGACGCTGCCCGTTTCCACGTTATGGCTTTGTAGCCGTACTCCCAGCACCAGGCAGACGCTCACTGCGAACCTGCACCCCGGAAGCCTATAGCTCAGCTTTGTTAGAAAGGACGCAGGTCGTGGCACTGGGAGCGCAGTAGTTTGATTAAGGAAGCCAGGCGCACAGCAGCTTCTCGGTGGGAACGGAGGCTCCCGCGCGAGCTGCGTGTGACACGGTGTAATTAACACTGCTGCTCGCGAGACCGCGGTGGGTGGAGCCCAGGGAGTGCGCTGTGGTGGGTTTCGTTGCTAACATCTCTTTTTTTTTTTAAACCTTGGTGTTGTTTTGGATTTCGAGAGCCCGCTGACTTGTGAAGTTTGCTGTCCTCGAAGCTTGCTGACTTGTTTGCTTGTGAAATCCTCTGTACATCTCATTCTAGAAGAGGCAATAAAACCACAGCACAAGGAAGAGCAGAGGTCTTTATTGAATCTAGACACGTTAGTGTCTCTCTGTGCTCCCGCGAGCGAGCGGCACTAACGCAGCCCAAGCCCTGGTGCCGGGATCCTTTCACGCCATCCTGGACTTGTGTTCGTAGACATAAATGTGGCTTCCCGTTCGGCCCTCTGGGAAGTGAGTGTGGAAGAAAACTGCAGTTCTCTCGTAATTCCTTGAGGCTAGGAAAGCGCGGATTTCCTACAAGTAAACCCATGTTTAAGTGCATAAAGGCTGCACTTTCCTGAGGCAGGTCCAGAGGTTCACAACTATCCATTCTGATCTCCCCTTGGCACTCCCCTGCCACACCCACACAGACACACACATGTGGAACCGGGACCCACTGCTCCCCACCAAGCCACATCCTGTCTGCAGCAGGAGACCACCCGGGGCCTCTGCGCTGAGCTCACCCCAGCCCGTTATCATTGTACTCGTTTACGGTGTTTACGGTGCTGGGATTGAACAAAGGGCCTCCACACCGAGCCCTGTCTCCAGCCTGTGTTTCCTTTCTTACTGTGAGACGAGGTCTCACTAAGACATGAAGTTGCCCAGCCTGAGCTCAGATTCAGGATACTCCTGTCTCAGCCTCCTGAGTGATGATGGTATTACAGGCATGTGCCACCATGCCTGGCTCTGCTTTATGTCTCGTTCTGTTTTGAGTCAGGGTCTTGCCACGTAGCCCAGGCTGACCCTGAACCCAGAGATCCCTGTGTTGTCTGTTCACCTGTTTGCTAAGCCTGAGGGAAAATGAAATGCCGAGGAGTGCTCTTTCTCGAATCTGCTTACCTCCTCCAGAGCGCTGAAGATGACCAAGCGCGCAGGCAGGGAGGCGGGGTCCGGAAACTCCCTCTGCAGCCAGTCCGTGGGGCCGCGGTAGAAAGCGTCCGCTTCATCCAGGTGCCCGCTCTGCCCAGTCAGGTCTGGAGGGCACTGCAGGAAGCGCAGCGGGAGCGGGCAGTGGACGTGGCTGAGGGGAGAGTGGCAGCCGTTACCGTGGCGACACTGCCTGCTTGGGCGATGCCTCATGTAGGGACGCGGCCGCAAGGCAGGGAGGGCTTTTTCCCTCCATCAGTCACCAGAATGACACACTGGCTCGCGGCCGCAGACAGAGGAGCACGTGAGAGTTGGCTCTCTCGGCCCAGCTGGGACATTCAAGCCAGCCCTGGGCCGGGCAGCAGCCTCCAAGAGGCTGGACCCCACTGGATAATAAAGACTGTAAAGGGTTGACCAGGAAGGGAGTTGAAGTATGTTTATCGGTGGGATGCACACTTAGGACCTAATCATTTCATGACTTTTCCTGATCTTGGAGGAGGCCTTGTTTCCGAGTTAGAGCAACAATTCTGAGAAGCAGCTGCAGCTGCAGCCTTCTACCTGGGGTAAGCAGCAGAGTCGAGAGGCGCAGTTCAAAGCTCGCCTAGACCGCACAGCAGACCGGCTCTCAGAAACCCAAGAGCATGGCGAGTTGTGCAGCCCACAGTGGCCGCCGCCACCTTGCCCTCCCTGTAGTGCAGCCACTGCCCCGAGTGGCTGGGCGTGCGTGCTGCCGCCCGCCCTGCTGCAGCTGGGTGCCCTCCGGCCCAAGGCCACCTGGGGCCTTGTATCTGGCCTGTGGCTTTCCCTACACAATACCAGCTTTCCAAATTGCGTATTCTCCTAAAATGAGATCCATGGCGATAGTCAGTTAACTGAATGTGCGTACAGAACGTTAACTGCATTTTTGCTTACAACTGGAGTTACGTGGGTGTAGGAGTTACTGTAGGAAAGCTGGTTGTTCCATTCCTGTACCACTTAATACTTCACATTTCCCGGGAATCCTCAGTTCAAGCACTAGAGTATCGTCTAGTCGCATTCTTTAATTCCTAAGTGACACAGGTGATGTCTGAAGAGATTACGGCTGACTTAAGACCAGGGTGATAGTCCTGAAGTCAGTCTGCATTAGAACCTACTGTTCTGAGTAACTGAGAACTGTGTAATGAAAGATGTAGCAAAGGTTTCCTTTTTCCTTTCACGGTGCTGGGGCTGAGCCCAAGGCCTTGTGCACACTGGCCCAGTGCTGTACCGCTCAGCCCCAGCCCCAGCCCCAGCCCCAGCCCCAGCCCGCCGGCCCCGTTTTGTACCAATTTGAATCCAATTTAAGTGTGAATTGTTTGTTTTTATTCTTGACTACATATTTTTGAGGGTGTTGGGGACTGAACTCGGGAATAATCTACCACTAAGCTGCAATCCTTAGCCCTTTTAATTTTTTTGAGATGAGGTCTTGGTAACACGCAGCCTGGCTTTGAACTCCCACGCTGCTTGCCTCAGCCTCCTGGGCAGCATAGGGATAGGGTACAGCCATGTACCATCAAGCCTGGCCTGTATTTTTAAAACTTAGAACTTAAAAAGTATTACATGGTTTCCATCGACACAGTTCAAAGGGGTTTTAAAATCCATCAGTAAGTAAACACGAGCGGGTGTTTGAAGTCATCTGATCAATGATCAGCTGACCTGAACCCAGAACTGTGGCACCTGAGGCAACCTCATTACCTGTAGAAAGGCGTCGAGTGGCACGGCATCAGCATGAAGGTCGAGGCGGTGGTCAGGTTGGTGCTCCCGCAGCTGGCCTCCCGGATGTAGCCCATGACATCGAGTGCGCCACGCTGGTGGACCAGGCCCGTGTAGAGGGCGAGGAGTGTGTTGGACAGAAGCAGGAAGCAGAGTGCGGGCTTCCTCCAGGCGCGCAGGTGGGCGAGTGAGTATCCTGTGGGGGACAGCACTGTACTGCGGCCACAGCCCGCGCCACTCCTGTGACACTGGACTCACCGCACTGCCACCAAGGTGCTGATCTCGGTCCAGCTGGCGAGCCCAGCACTGCAGATCTGAAGTCCTGGGGTTCCCAAACCACCAGAGATGACTTGTGAAACAGAAGGTACCACAGTGCTACTGCTGGAGGGGCCTCAAGCCTGCACCCCTGGGAGTTTTAATGCATACTTGAGGGCATTAGCATGAGCCGTTAGATCTCGCTGTCCCGGGCACGTTTAACTGCACTGCCACCACCAACACCAAGACCAAGTTCTGGGTGGAATCGAGTTCCAGTGGTGTAGCTCCCAAAAGCGGGTCAGGACCACCTCGGTGACGCAGTCCCTGACCCAAACACGGGCCTACTCCATCCCCAGGAAGGCGGCTCATTCAGCATGAACCTGGGGACACCCACTGGGAACCCAGAGGGTCAGGACATTTGCATCACACAGTAGTCCACACGCTGCTAATGGACACCCGAGACTCGATTCGCTTCGGTTTTCTGGGCCTACAAAAAGATTTTCTGGGTTTTTTTGGGGTGGGGGTGGGGGCACTGCCAGTGATTTACCCAAGCTCATGACATCCGTCCCATCTTTGCAAATCTGGAGACAGGGTCTCACTGAGTCACTCAGTGGCTAAGGTCTCACCCTGTGTCCTCCTGTGCCAGCCTCCCAGAGTGCAGGGTCACAGGTGCGCGCCACCATGCTTGGTCTCAGCCATCCAGTGTGTGACAGTGACCCCTGAGGAATGGGCTCGATGATCCCAGAGGGCGCACACTGCAGCATTTACTCACAGGCCTCCAGCGTAGTTTCCACAGTGAGACAGGGTTTCTGCCCCATCACTCCCATCTTGCGAAGTCACCTGCCCCACCTGGCCGACCCGTGATCGAGTCTGAAGGCCCGAGCACAGCTGTCCCTGAACCAGGGCGTTGGCCCTGTACTGCGACCCCTGGTGCTCAAGCCTGCTGCGTGCTGACACACACACGACTTTGCGCCCTGTCACCCTGGTCACCCTGCTGTGCGGCCAGGTGGCTTCAGCTGTGTTCCTGGGCCGGCTGGGTCCTCGGAGGTGGGGTGTGCGCCGCGGTCCGTACTGCAGCAAGGGCGGGGCAGGTGTGTGGCTCCTGCCCAGCAGGTGGCCTCTGGCCTCTGCCTGACGACACCACCAGAACTGCTGAGGAGCGGAGCGGTGGCCTGTGTGTGGCCGGGATTACAGAAAATTACCTACTGCACTGTGTACTGGTGAATCTTTCCGTTCTGTTCTTTGGGCTTTTGAGACTGGGTCTTGCTGTGTGCCCCAGGCTGGCCTAGAACTCATGATCCTCCTTCCTCAGTGTCCCCAGGACTGGGACTGTAGGCAGCTGCTGCCATCCTTGCTGCCCTCCCCCCCGTTCTGTGGTACTGGGGGTGGACTCAGATTTGGCACCGAGCTCCATCCCCAGAATTTAGTAGCGAGGCTGTCACAGAGTTGCCAGGCTGTGCTCAAATTTGCTGTCCTCTGGCCTCCGCATCTGAGTGCTGGGGTGACTGCCACCACATGGCACCTTCCCGACTCCGGGCCCGTCAGGTCCACTCAAGGTTTAGTGCTGGCGGCAGGAAAAGCAGTGGTTTGAGCCTGGAACGGGACCAGGGGAGCAGCGGTCTGGGACACACGCTGCGGGCGATGGTGGAGATCCGGTCGGGCGGCTGCTCCCTGGGGGAAGCGCTGGACGGCCTGAGGTAGACACCAGCAAGGGTGGCCCTAGCAGTTTAGACAGGAGCTTCGAACCCCAATCACAGCTAAAACACATCCAGGGTGGCCGGGGAAGGGAGCTGGGAGGGACCCAGGGGAATCTGCTCTCAGAACAAATCTAACAGCATGACAGGCCCAGCCCAGGGCTGCTCTGTGGGGACCGGGCCAGGCAGGCAGGTTACTGTGACCCAGGACCTGCTGTGCGGGTCCCCTCCTGCCTCGTTCCCCGTGAGGCCTGGCCCAGACCTGCGCTGACCAAGGAACAGCGCGGAGAAGGAAGAGTGCACAGGTCACCTGCACGCTGCTCCTCCCCTGGAACTGCACTGCCTCAGCCTACAGCTGAGCCAGCACATGAGCTCTCCGCCCGCCCTGCTCCTGTGGCAGCACATTCGCGAGCAGGGATGACCCCAGCGAAAGGCAGACCTGGGTGGTACCAGGTTTGTTTCTATTCTGAGATGGGGTCTTGCAAAATCCCAGGCTGCCTCAAGTTCCTGAGCCCCCACACCAGACTAGGCCACGGCGTTCTGAGGTGGTCTGTGACGCGCCAGTGGCTGAGGGCTGTCATGGTTACCTAACAGTGGGGCAAAAAGATCAGAACAGAAAAAGGTCACGATGCGAGGGCAATGGTCCACCAGGGCCAGGTGGCTGGAAGAGAACCAGGCCATCCACCCTCATCTACCCAAGCACCCCAAGGGGCTCTGGCTTGGTGGCAGCACCCACTCAGGGCTGGATCCTGTCCACTCGAAGCACAGTCGGCAGCAAAGATGGGCTCCTCTGGCAGGGTGAGCAGATGCCAGGGAAGGTGGGTGACTCCTCAGCAGGGCCCGGCCTGCACTGAGACCAGGCCAGGCCTCCCCGGTCAGTCATGTGCCTGGGGTGAGGGTTCAGACAACCTGGTCACTCCATGCCTCATAAAGAAACAGGGCTCACAGAGCCGAGGAAATCCAGACCATGACAATGGAAATCAACCCTCACTCCAAAGTGGACCCCACATATTTATCCTCTAGTACTCTGCCACCTTTGATTTAACAGCAATTAATCTCAAGTGCCTGTCAAAAATGTTTTTACACTCTGAAATGAGCTTGGCATAGTGACACACGCTTGTCATCCCAGCACTTGGGAGGCTGAGGGAAGAGGATTGCTGCAAGCTCAAGGTCAACCTGGGCTACAAGGTGAGTTCAAGGCCAGCCTGAACTGCATAGCGAGATCCTGTCACAGACAGGTAACTGAAGTGATCTGCGAACATGGGCTTACTGTGCTTTAGATCTGCCAAGTGACTGTTCGATGTGCATGTACTTGGTACCAAGCAAGACCGAGAGACAATAAAACAAAGGCCCTGGTGCAGTGCTGCAGGTGTCACTAACGCAGACATGGACGCTGACCTGGGTACTCAGAGCGGGGCTTCTGAGGTGATGGTCAGAGTCAGCCGGTCCCTGCCGGTAACTCACCTCCTGCTCTCCTGATGCAGCTATTTTTCTAGCATTTCAGGGAGGCTGAGAATCATTTGTTCTGAATTACACTGGAAGTTAATGAAGTATAATTCATAATTTTCCCAAACCAGTGTAAAAGTTTAGATTTCCCTGCGGTGACTTAACATAAGATTTTCAAAAAACCTCAAGTAGAAAATGCACAGCAAAGAATTCATGGAAAAATGGAGAAAGAGCCAAAAATAAAGTCATGGGAGTGAGTTACTTTAAAAACTGTACTGTGTTAGCCTTAAAGGTAAACATCTTGTGGGTAAAAGCACTGAAAACTACTTTTGACAGCTATAAATGCATTATTCCTTTGTGAAAATTAAGACCTTTGTAGTTTAGCCATAAACTTGAAATACCTATTCTAGAACAGATGCAGTCTTTCCCGTTTCAGTGAATGATTTCTAAGAAACACCACCACCTCGCAGCACTCTGCACAGCGGGCCCTCATGTTTTTATCTGTGGAAGGTGTGGGAAAAAGCAAGGGTCACGTTTTCACTGGTTCTATGTAACTGTTTTCTATAGTAAACAAAACCACTTACCACAGAAGACCATACAGAATGGTAAGACTGGATAGATAAACCTGAATTCTTTGTGGCTCAACATGCTAAAATAATAAAAAATATCAAGAGAACATTCTGTCACATTGCACGGTCATTTGAATTAATGTAGTTAAAATGAAACATCGACGGTCTGTTTCTAGCTGTGGAAGACGGGATCCCTCGATCTGGGGATCGCCCTACTTCCAGTCCACAGTGGTTCCAAACAGGCATCAAAGCCAACAGCACTGCACCCGTGCTGAGGCTCGGTGCCCCCAGGGAGCGCCGGAGAGGACAGGGTGACGACACTGCAAAATGATGCTCCGAGCACACCACACCTGACCAGGAGGCACCTGGAGGTCTGGTGGACTGTCGGTTACGCTCTGACGACCTCTGCTCCCAGTCCAGTTAAAAGCACTTGAGTTGGACCAGGGACACAAACGTTTTTATTTGAAAATAGTGTTTCCCTGGCCCTGGATCCTTGAACTTTTTGCAGTCTGTTTCTCTGGAGCAGGGATGGCAGCTCCTGAGAGCCGTCAGTGGTAACAGCCGGCTGTGGCCCCTGCTCCAGAGCAAACAGACCCTGCCCCACTCCTCAGACGGGCGGGGTCCCTGCTGCTGTGCCCGCACGCTCACTGCTGCCCCGGGGCACGGCAGTCACGGGTGCGAGCCTACCCTCCTCCTGAGTGGCGTGGGGGGTGCGTGCGGCCCAGACCTCGGGTGCACGGCCAGTGCTCTGAACCCCAGCCCCCGGCCCTGTCGCTTCCCTTCCCGCAGAACCCAGCACAGACAGCCTCACCTGTACACAAGCAGTGTCCACAGCACGGCCGCCAGGAGCACCCGGGAGTGCTTCGGGGCGCGCAGGCAGCCGTGCAGGAAGAAGGGCAGGTGGGGGCCCAGCACGGCCGGGAGCCCCTGACTCAGGTACCAGTGCCACGGGTGGGAGCCGTAGAAGCTGCCCAGGCCCTGCAGCACATTGAACCTCAGGAAGTTGAGCTGCACCAGCGTCCACTGGGGTGCGAGAGGAAACAAGTGTTGGTCTGCGGGCCGGGACAGGCCTGGAGCTCGAGTGCGTGGCGGGAGGCCGCGAGCCAGGCCTTGGCTCACGTGTGACTCTGCCCCAGGCCGCAGGGCACGGGCCTCACCCCCTCCCCCGCTACTGATGCCTTCTCAATCCGTGACACACTGGCCTCGGACTGAAAGGACTCTCAGAACCCCAAGCGTTCACACATCTGGCAATCGAGTTCCTCCAGCCAGAGACTCCCGACGCAGCCCCTGGAGGCCGTGGGCTCCCACGGATGGCCCAGCGCCCGTCCTCAGCGCGCACCACCCATGGGAGCAGGGCTGCGGCCTTGGTGAGCCCGACCCAGCTGGACTGCAGCGCCCATGTGTGCTGCCTTGCTGCTCTTCCGAGGGCACAGGTGCACCATTACTTCCCCATACGGAACCGCGGCAGGGAAGGCCCCAGATCACTCAGCTACGACTGCAGAGCCCGGCTCCAAAACGGGGGCTAGGGTTCCAGGGCGGCAGGAAGGAACAGAGACCCTAAAACACCTGATGGCAGGGTTGGTGGAACTCGCCCATAATCCCAGCATCTGGGAGGCTGAAGCAGGAGGATTCAAAATTCAAGCCCAGCCTGGGCAGCGCTGTGAGAGCTGGTCTCACAAAAGGGACGGGGGAGGGGGACTGGCAAGGACGTAGTGTGGAGGCCGAGTTTTACACCCAGCACTGCAAGAAAGGAAAAGGGGGCAGGCGTCACTTGCAGTTAGGAGATGAAAACCTCAAACCCAGTGACTGAAAAATAGAATGTTTCAGTTAATGTGATTTGTGGATGACTGAGGATCAAACAGTCATTAAGAAGTTGGACCTGTCTGGCTGCCACCCTAACAGAAATGCAGGTCTGTCCCCTGCCTCTGAGGGGCTCTTCCGAAACCCAGCCAGCAGCACCTTGCAGAAGGCACAGGAGTTGGACCAGAAAAACACGGCCAATCTTTCCCAATAGACACCATATCATCTTTAAAATGGGTTTGCTCTGAAACACTAGTGAATTAAAAACCCAGCTTGAGGTTATCAGTGCAGTCAATGATTAGAATAAAAACTGCTGCTAGTTTAGTGTATTTTTACTTACTTGGCCGAAAAAAATCCGATCAATTATGAGAGACAGACTCAGAGTTACCAACCTGTAAGAGAAATCGGAACGGCGATTCAGTCTGAACCGTTAAACACCCAGCACTGCGCAGGGATTCCGAGTGTCCTGCATCAAAGGCCCCGGGGAGATGCTGTACGCGTTCACCCAACGCAGGCCTCTGTGCTTGGAAGCTCTGAAAGCGCTCTCGCCAGACGTACTCAGGCAAACTGCCTAAAATCAACGCCTTAGCTGTGGTCTTCTAATCGGGCGCAGCTGGCTGCAGAGGTCAGGCTGAGGGGCCCCTGAGCCCCGACCCAGGACCCCACCCTCGGCTCACGGGCAGTGCAGCTGGCTGTGGGCTCTGCTGCGTGCCCCAGGCTGAGAGTCCAGTACCCCGGTCCTCGTGCTGGTTTCCAGCCCGAGGTCCATGCACTGCCCGCCCCCACCCGTGTGGAAGCATTCACAGCCGCGGGCCTAAATCTTCCCGCACCTTAGCGCTTCCGGGCCACCTTGGTCTGCAGCATCGGCTGCACAGCTCTCGCGCTCGCCCATCCTCAGGGGCACCGGGACCCTACGAACCGCGCCGGCCTCGCGCACAGCCCGGTCCCCTGCCTGCCCAGGCGCCTTTCCCGGCTGCTGCGGTGCCGGGTTTAGACCCGGCACACCCCGAGTGTCTGCTGTTTCCTGGGGTCGCTGGGAGTGGTTTGTTATCCTGGAGCCTCACAGGGTAGATTACAGGGTCATTTTCAGTACAAAATGAGAATAATGCCACACGTTAGAAGTTTTCCTAGGAGTAACTTAAGAGTTTCCTCTGTATTTATTTCCTTGGTTTTCTGAGACAGGATCTTGCTATGCAAGGCAGGCTGGCCTTGACTCCGGGTGATCCTCCTGCCTCAGCCTCCCGAGTGCTGGGGTTACAGGTGGCACCCCACGCCTGGCTCCTCTGTGTTACAGATGCTGTTGCCATCTGGCCTCGCAGCTGGGTATTTGTTTACCAAAGTGCTGACCTGGAAGAGACTGGCACAGCTCCTCCGGCGCGTGGCACTTTACAGCATCGCAGACTCCCGGGCCACCTGCTCCTCCGAGTTTTCCTTTGACACGAGCCCAACAGCACCTGCTTCCTCCCTGCAGCCCCTGTGCTGAGCGCTGCTCACCATGGGATGCCCCCCAACGCTGCTCCGCAGTGCTGCACCGTGCAGCGCCCTCACACCTCGCTGCTAGGAGCAGCTGTCCTGCTCGCCGAGTCAGGTGCTGGCCCTCAGCGCCCCACACCACGCCAGAGCGAAAGCGCCGGAGGCCAGGTACAGTGGAGTCAGGGATGGCGCAGGAC
>RJWT010024738.1:0-16362 GCA_004365215.1 Cuniculus paca | reverse complement strand
GTCCGAGATGGGATACAGCAGAACAGCACGAGATTTTATCATGTTACTCTGAATTAGTGGGCAATTTAAAATGTAAGACATAGCTGGGTGTGGTAGCACATACCTGTAATCCCAGAATTCAGGAGGCTGAGGCAGGAGGATTGCTGTAAGTTTTGAGGCCAGCCTGGGCTACATAAATGAGTTTGAGGCTAGCCTAAACTACATAGTGAGACTCTGTCTCAAAAAAAAGACTGTATTTCTTAAATTTTACCTCAATGTTTTAGACCATGGCTGACTACAGAAAATGAAATCTCCAGTGCGAGTGGACTATCTTCCCCAACTGCAGCCTTCTAAGGGAGCATGATCCTGCGAACATCTTGATTTCAGGCATCCATCCTCCCAAAATGAGAGGTAATGTTTCTGATGTTTAAGCTACCCAGTGTATTCTACATAACTAACGAATACACCAAGGGACTTGGAGAGTCAAGAAAGAAGAGCCAGGCATGGTGGTGAACGCCTGTAACACCAGCATTCTGGGAGAAAGCAGCGGGAGGATGGGATGTTTGAGCCAGGGCAACTTACAGACTTAGTGAGACCATGCCTCCAAATAAAAAAGGGCTGGCAACGTAGCTCAGGGGCACCCAACAGGCTCAATGTCCACTACTGAAAAGCCACGCTAACAACCACCACCACAACCACAACAAGAGATCATTCCATTTCAGAAATGACTCCCCGGGGGTGAAGCTTTCTGGGACAGCCCAGTGCCACACCCGGGCTGTCACCTCAGGTTGTGAGCTGTCACCTCAGGTTGGGCACTTCTGCCAGAAACTGCTGAGACCGGCACTGGGACTGTGCAAGTCCTTAATGGAAAGTTGACAGCCATATGCCAGACCCTCCCTGGAGGGGGGCAGGGCGTGAATAAGGCTTCGGAGCGTGCTTGTTGCCCTGGAAATACTCAGAATCAACTGAAATTGATAGTTATGCATTGGGCCGCAAACTGGTTACTGCATTTTATTTCCCAAAGGGAAACATGGCCCTTCACAGGGGCAACCCGGCCATTCTTCCTAAGACGGATTTCTAGCCTGTTCCTCTTTACACCACACCCTGAATCCATGCCCTTCAGTTTTCATAACTCACAGTGAAGTGTTTTCCAGAAAGCCACCTCTGACTTTTACTCCTATATTTTCTACATGGTACTTATGGCACAGAAAACCTCTGCCTTGTGTTATATCTATGTGTTTGTTTGGAAACCTCAATTCCTCTCTCCTTCCTTCTATTCGTCCGTCTGTCCATCCATTCATTCATACATCAGGTAGATCACAATGGTGAGACATACTCACTGGGAATACAATAGGCAGGTATACTTGTTGCCCTTATGCTTCGAATCTAGTGAGAATTCAGACTATAAATTAATAAACTAAGATGAATACTTAAATATTAACTGGACACTATGTGATAGACGCCATACTTAAGCATATTGTACACATGATCTCAATTAGCCTGCATAAGTGACCGATAAGACAGGTAATATTAATTAGCTCTACCTGACAGATGAGGGAATGCTGCTAGAAACTAGAGCCCAAATCCAGAGTGTGAGTCCTGCCCACTGTCATATGCATATACGCTTCTCTTAAAATGTTATCACCAAGTATGAAAAGTGTTCTAATAAAAGAAATACAGGGGCAGGTTCACCTGAGAGAGTTCGCGGCAGTCTTGGGTAACCAACAGCATCCCTAGAGGACAGTACACTTCCTGCACAGGGAGCCGGGCTTGTCTGTGTCTGTAAACAGCCCTTCTCCTCCCAGGATGTCTCGGTGGGCACCTTTTGTGCACTACAGGGGTTTAACTAATGTGTGCTGAACTGATCAGGACAGGCCAGAAAAGTCAGTTACCTTTACAAGATTCTACCAAACACTCATGTAGAAAAACCAAATGAACAGATGTTCTACAAAAACCTTTCCCATAGCTATCTGTCTGTCTAGTTCTTTGTGGGGAAGATAAAAGAAGCAAAGCTATCTTTTCAGATTTTTGTAAGTGTCACAATTAGATCGTGGAATGAAGTAAAATTCAAGCGCCTCTTCCCAACTTTGTGACCCAGGAGTCCTGTCAAGAGGCTCTGCAGAAGCCATGCCCACGCCTGGACAGCAGTTCCATCTTCCATTTCATGAAATAGTCATGAAGTTGCCAGGCCAAATCCTACAGCTTGGCTATCTTCTACCTTCAGCTAACGTGGGAAAGCACCAGTACAGAATCCAAGGGCCTGAGATGCTTTCCATACTTGCAGGTCACTTTACAAATGGGGTGAGAAGAGGTGAAATAAAAGACAGAACCTTCTGATTTAAAATTGCTTTCACTGCATCTTCTACTTCCTCCTGATTGTCGAGATCAACAGTCCACACGTGTGGCCGGCCGATGAAAACTTCAGCATAAGGATGCTGGGATGTCAGCTGGAAAAGAGAAAACACAGTCCTCAGTTTCGCAGATGATCAGTATTTTTGAAAAACCTTCAGTATGAGCTGAAGCATTATGCTTTTTAATGGTACTGAACTGTACCAGTGTGGCTAACGAGACATTTTGCTCCTCCTTGACAATCATAAACCTTTTAAGTAAATAGCAAATAACAACAACAAAAAGTCACGGCTACACATCTGGAATTCCACTTGGAAATAAGAAAATGTTACAACTACACGACAGGTGGGTTTCTTTGTGTTTTGCTAGAGATGGAACCCAGGGTCTGTGCATGCTGAGCAGCTGCTCTCCCACTGTGCTACAACCTCAACCTTTACAGGTGGCTTTGAATCCGGATGAACATTTGCTCTCAGCCATGACCAGCTGTGCAGGCCTCAGGTTCTCCTCCCCTGTCCTCTGCTTCTGGGATGGCATGAGTCGAACAGCTTTCTTTTCACCATGCCTTTCTGCCATGTTTCTACCTTGAGCCAGTCAGCTACAGACTGAACCATGAAACATGAGCCAAAATAACCCTCTCCTCCTTTGAGTTGTGTTTGTCAGGTATGGTATTTTGGCCCAGCAGTAGAAAGCTGACCATCCCTGAAAATCACCTAGATCAAATCAGTATCTGTTATCCCAGCTAGGATAGACAGGTAAACATAGAAAATGGCAATAAAAATCAAGGCTGTAAAAGTCGTAAGAGGATAAGTAACTGTGCATACAAAAAGAGACAGAAAGAAAAATGACACCATCAGAAAAACAGAATTTTTTGAATTGTTTCAGGAATAATCATTAGTGTAACACTGGAGCCTGAAATTTATAAAGACAATTTGTAAGCAGACTAGCTTAAGGTCAGCAGTTTTTATCTTAGGAGAGGTTTTGTTTTAAGAACAAAGTGTTGGCAAAGACACCAAGCACGCATGTTGGCAATTCTGAGCTGTCCAAGAAGCCATTCAGAATAGCTGAATCAATTCCACAGTCACGTCTCCACTTCTATTCTTGAACTCCTTGAAGACAGTGGTGAGAACATTTTCAGTTTCCACAACGGATGTGGTGCTACCCTTAGTCTGTGGGTGGGGACCAGGGACATGTGACATCCAATGATGCCCAAGACAGTTGCACATAAAGAATTATCCATTTCCCAAACTTTTTTTTTTTTTTTTGATGGTGGGGACTTAAGTCAGGTCTCTGGTCATGTTAGGCATGCTCTCTAACACTAACCAATCCTAGTCCAGATAATTTTCAGATACCCTTCAGCGCTTTCATGTGTATTTATAGAATCTAACTCTTTGATGCAGTTTTAATATACACTGAATTTTCCAGGGGAAAAGTACCATATAAATCAAGAAATATTTGTTCTCTATTTTATTTGGAACTTCACCCATATGCTGCCATCATTTGGGAAAAATCATGGCAACAAACTCAAAACTGCTCAATATATCAGTCTTCAGTAAAATACTCCATTGGTCTATATTTGTAGCCACCCGGTTTGTGGCAATTATGTCTGTATGTGTGCTATGTATACACACTCTTATATTTAGCTGATTCATGTCATTTTCAAGTTAAAAAAGGCTGAAAATGTTCACTCAAATGTGTTACTTCTTTTAAACACAAATGTTCATTGTAAGGAGAAAATGACATCATATCTTTTAATTCAGTTCTTCAGACACACAATACTGAAATATGCATTACTCTATTAGAAATTTTTTCTTTTTATTTCTCCTTTGTATTAGACTAAAGGAACAAACCTTCTTTCGAGGGGTTAGCCATGTAGGCAGGTTATATTCACAAATTTCATTTCAGGAGAGAAAGCTCCATGGCTCATGTTATATTTTAGAAAAGGAGCTGCTGGCTTTGGTAGTGTTAAGACCTTTGCTCCAGAGGCCCAGCTGGCTCTCTCTTCACCTTTGCTCCTTCTGACTCAGACACAGAGGTATGCCCAGAGGGTTGGATGACTGGATCAGCACTTCCCTATCTTGCTCTTATCCTTCGTTCCTGGTATCCCACTGTACCAGTGGCTAAGTGCACTACTCAGGGCAGAAAAAGTAAAGCAGAGACCCTAAGCCTTCGCTGCCAACCATGCAGGCTCACACGGAAATCTACAATCCAAGGCTGTGGATGACCCAGGGTCTGTTCCTGCTTCCCCTGCCTAGTCAGTCCCTCACCAGCCTTCTGCTCCTCATCTTGACACATCCCCTCTTCTTGTGTTCAGTGAAAGAGGACACAGACAATTCGCAGCCCCATAGAGCTGTGGAAAGGTGTCCTTTGTTTTCTCTGCGCATATTTTAACTCACTGCATATTAATGAAGTCCCCTGTTGGGCCAAGCATCATGCTAATCACCTGCACATACATAATTCATCTGATTTTCTCTGTATCCACAAGGATTCAGAGGTTCAGAGGGTTTTATACCTCCTCAAGGTCACACAGCCAGAAAGTAGCTGAGTCAAGTTCAAATCAAGATCATTCAGCAAGGGTAGTTCTGGACAAAAAGGAAGATGACAATTTACAGGACGCCACTGAGTTCCTAAGAGAAGACAAAAGCGTTTTAATCACTCTCTTAAAGCTGACCAACATAAAAAAATTCCAGGATGGAATCCGTGCCTGCATTACTTTTTCTAAAGATGCACAAAACGTCACATCATTTTTATTTTGTAGCCTGGAGAACAAACTAATTAGTCGTTCCACAGGAGTCAGGGTAAATTAAAGTTGCCATCAATGTCTCTACTTAGTAATTCATATATTAGCAGCAGTCCTTTTCCCCTCTTCTAAGGTTCCTGCTTATTTACAAGGTTGCTTTAAGCACTTAGAAAATACAAAATGCTGAGCCATTATCATTTATTCATTTACATTTATTGAGGGTTGCTTAATTTTATGAGTGAGGCATTCTGTGATTCATTAGCCCCCTCTGAATATTATGTTCCTCCTTGTTAATTTATTGAGAACCGTCTGATCTCCGCTACTTCATTGTATATCAATCAGGAAATGTACTGGAGTAGTTTGTAAAAGTAATGAAAATCTTATTAAATATGAGACATTATTTCAGAGTGGCTATTAAATCTCCAAGGGGAACATTAGTTCTCTTTATGGACAAAAACCCCCGAAGCCAGAGAATTCTTAATGGTTTACAAAATGTCAGAAGAATGATCAGGAACTTACTAATATGCTTCCCAATGAAGATAAAAATCCAATTTATACTGAAATATTTCTCTAACCACTCACTTAAGGCAATATGGAACTTTCCCTCCGAGTAGACACTGCACTTTTAAAAATTAGTTCAATGCAAAAATAAAAAGAAAGCTAAACTCTTATTTAGAAATCTAGACTTTTCTTTAGGCAATGGCAATTGATATGGATCAATTTATGTGCATGAGTTGCTGCTTCACACAAAAGATTCGCATGGGCATAAAGAGACAGCTTTGTACTTATGTGCACTTTTGCAAACATTTTTCTGTTTGCTTAGGAAAAACAGGTAATCTGTATACCTATTTGCAGCTTTGTGGTTAAGGGAATTTGGAGGCTTTAGTAAAGGAGCAGAGCAGAGCAGAGCAGAACAGAGCAGAACAGCGCGTGTGGCCCAACTGGTCATGAGACCAAGGTCACTGACCCCTCTCAAGAGCTGCCTGGTGTGGACTGACGGAGCTGGATATGGGTGAACCTGCCATCCTACATGAGTCAAAATGCCCATCTTGGGGTCTCCCCAGTTCACCAACATTCACGCCTTTCAAAAGAGGCTTGAAATCCCCCTTCCTTTTCAGTTAATTCTGCACATTCCCCCTCCACCTGGTGCAACTCCACGTTAACTCCTCTCCTTCACCAGCTTAGCTATTTCTTTATGCACTGCCACTGACGTGCAGCTGTCTCATTGCCCTTCCATATCAGATCTGGAGCTTCTAGAAAACAGGAAATGTGCTCTGCTGAGTTCTTCCAATGCAACGGCTAATGCCGTAGGGCCTGTGGGGATACATTAAACACCCGTCAATTGCCCTACTGCTTCTTGGCCCTCCTGTGGGAGCCCTGGACTGATGGAGCTGTCTCTGTGAGGTCACTTGCTGAGCATCTGTTGAAAGGATTCCACACTGTCTTTCTGCTGGAGTCTCATTTAAACATTGGTGGAGTTATCCTGCTCAGCAGCTCCAATGTCTCTTCTTTCTTAATGCCATGAAGAATGAAAACCCTTCATGACCTCAGCAAAAGGCAAATTACTAAATGACGGCTACTGACATAAAATGAGGAACACAGGTACTTTTCTGATCTGAGCTATGTAACATTACGTCATTCACAGGGCAAGGACTAGATGGTGTTTAAAAGGATCCTCAGTGTTTTTCAGGAAATGTTTAGTGTACAGAAAAACTGACCTGCATTCTTTAAAAGCATTATGGTTCAAGAGTGACAATAAAAGACTAATTTTTTTCTAATTAAGGAGTGAAGAAGACTAAAAGAGACATGATAATTAAGTGCAACGTGGGATTCTGGACCGGATCTGGGAACAGAAAAAGAATCTTAGTGGAAAAGCTGGTGAAGTACAAACAAAGCCCATAGCTTAAAGAATACCAGGGTGCCAGAGCTAATCTCTTCATTTTCATAACCGTAGTAGGGTTCTGTAAAATGTTACCACTAGGATAAGCTAGATAAAATTCTGTATAAATATTTTAAAATATAAATAAAAAGTAAAATCTAACATTTCCAGTTATAGGTATATACCCCAAAGAACTGGAAGCAGATACTTACATTCACATGTTCATAGTAAGATTACTCACAGTAAGCAAAAGGTATTCACAACCGCCCAGATGCCCATCAGGAGATGAATAGAAAACACAAACATGACGTGTTCATATGACAGAATATTTACAAACAAAAAGATTCTGCTGCAGCTGCCACAGGGACCAACCTTTACAATACCACACTCAGTAAATAAGCCAAACACAAAATAACGAAAACCATATGCCTTCACTTAGAGGAAGCACCTAAAATAAGACAAATTCATACAGAGAGACAGCTGAATAAAAGTTTCCAGGGACTGATGGGAGAACGGGAAGTTATTATTTAATGTCTCAAGAGTTTCTGATTATGCTGATAAGTTCAGGAGATGCATAACAGTGGTGGCTGCACAGCTCTGTGAATTTACTTAATACCAGTGAATTGCACATGGAAAAAAAGGTTAAAATAGTAAGTTTTATGTTGCATGTATACTTTCATGAAAAGTTTAAAAAAGTAGACAGTTACAAATACATACAGAAGCAGAACTTCAGAGATTTCCTATACTCAGAATTAAAACCTATGGAAAATACTGGCATACAGACATATTGATCCAGTGGAATAGAAGAGAAAGTCCAGAAATAAATCTATGTGTTTATGATTGTCTGATCTTCAAAAGGGTGCCAAGAACACAGAATAGGGAGGGATGGTCTCGTCAATAAAGAATGCTAGTAAAGCTGGATAACCACACACAGAAGAATGAAAGTATATCTGTATCTCACACCACATACAAAAATCAACTCAAAATATACTAGATTTAAACATCAGACCCAAAACAGTACAACTACTAGAAAAAAAAAAACCACCACAGAAAAAAGCTTCCTGACGCTGGGTTGGGCAAGTGTTTTGGATATGACCCTGAAAGTACAGATAACAGACGCAAAAACAGGCAAATGAGATTGCATCAAACTTTATATCAGAAAGACATGGAATCAGTACACTGAAGAGATATCTGAACTCCTATGTCTGCTACAGCACCATTTCCAACAGCCAGGATGGTGGAATGAACTCAAGAGTTTATCAACAGATAAGTAAAAAAACTGTGTGTTTGTATGTGCCAAATGGACTTTAGCCTGCTTGGAATTCTGCAATTTTCAATAGCATGGATGAACTTGGAGGACACTGTGCTGAATGAAAAAGCCAGACATAGAAAGCTGAATACTGCATGATCTCACTTATATGAGGAATCTAAAACAGCTGAACTCATCTAAGCAGAGTACAATGGTGGTTGCCTGGGGTTGGGGCACATGGTGAAGGAGGATTTGTTCATCAAAAAATACAAAGTATCAGTTATGCAAGATGAATAAATTCTAGAAATCTATTGTTTATCATGGTGACTACAGTTAACAATGCTGTATTGTACATGTGAAATTTGCCAAGAGAGTAGATCTTGTGTTTTTACCACATATTCCACAACACAGATCCAGGACCTATGTAAAGTGATAGATACGCTAATGTTGATTGTGGTGATCTTTTCATAATGTATATCAAACATCACCTTAAATATATAGTTTTTATTGTGTAAAACAAAGAAACAAAACAAAAACCTAGTGATGACTAAAATCTACTTTCCATCCAAAACTCCTAAATTTCAAAGAAGTCAGGGATATGTTCAAATCAAAGATTCCTACACGAGATATTTTCACTGTTAGCATCTTTTAAATCTTTCCAGCGAACAACCTCTTCAGTGTCAGGCTGCGCTCCTGATCTCTGTGCACTGGCACCTCCCACAGCACCTAGTACACAGGTGGGCGTTAGGTATTGTTGAATAATTAAAGAATGAACTGACCTCTCAAAAAGAAACCATTCCCTAAAAAGAACAGTTTAGGTCATTACACTAGCAGCAGGAAAAGCAAGTAAGCAAACACAATGAACTCCTTTCAATGGGTATCTGGGTCACAGTTAACCTTTCTGACATAATGTCTGGATCTCGTTGATCTTCCTTCATCTCCTTTGGCCACAGCACCAATGATGGTGGGATTTAGAGAACTCTCAAAATCATCAACTCTATGGACTGGCTTAGATTTCTGATTCATCGAATAATCACTGAAAACACATTTTATGCATTAGTTGCAAGGCCAGGTCAGGCAAAGTGATCCAGTAAAAGCAGCACAACTGAATTCTTCAAAAAGGTATGCTCTTATGTCATAGGAGGGTTGGCTTGATGTGTAATTGCTAGCAGAAGGCCCTGGATGACCAGATTGGTGCTCTGACACCCTTGTTTGTGAGCAGTTTCCTGAGACACGTACAGACACACAGAAATAATAAAAATCAATCTATGGTTTCCTGCACACACTTGTTTCTGACCAGATACTCAAGCATCCAGCTTGATCAGTCACACTTAGCTGTGAATGACTTTGGTTTATTGCCCCAAATCAAATCCAGCTATCCTGGATGATGATTCATCACCTGCTGTGGATTTTCAAGAGGATCTTGGAAGGCAATTTGAACAAGGCAAATGGTTTTAGCAATGGGAGTAGTAGTTCCCAGGATGGCGCCTGCCGATGGTGGCCTAAAACATCAGGCATATTACTTTAGTCACCCATGATATGTCTTATCTCCTGAGGCTCATGTTCTCTGAGAACACCCACAATCTATTTTTTATTCTCCATAGCCCATGATGGAGAGTGCCCCAGCTGATTTTTTCATTCCATCACCTCAGAGTTTGGCTGAAATCAGAAAGCTAGAATGTCTGTGTTCACGTTAATATAGTGTTGGGGGTGGAGTGAAAAGCTCCTTACTTTGTGGATAGAGATGAAGATTCAAATGCAGGCCCTTCCTCTACTGAGGTGATGTGATCAAGCCACTCGTCTCTCTTCCAAAACCCTCCCTTTCCCACCTAACCATATTAAATGCAGTTAATGCTGTTGGCTTTCTGTACCTACAGGTTCCACATCTACTAGTTTGGAAATTATAAAAAATTTTGAAGCAATGTGTCTAACTCAATCATGTACAGGCTTTTCCCCCCTTGTCATCATCCCTTAAACAATACGACTGCTATTTATATAGCATTTACAATGTATTAGGTATAAGAAATCCAGAGATGATTTATAGTATATGGAAAAATATTGTCTATGTTGAATGCAAATACTGTGCCATTATAAGGGGCTTGAGAATCCACAGATTTTGGGATCTGTGGGGATCCTGGAACCAACCCCCGATGGATACCAACGGATGACTTTACTTACCAATTCCTGATGGTCTGATCTTTATTTACATTAAGGCTCAATAAATTGCTATTATTTTTTCTGTGCATGTGTGTGGGGGTGGGATGTCTGGGGATGGAACCTAGCCTGGGTCTTCTGCATGCTAAGTAAGCACACTACCACTGAGCTTCTCCCCAGCCCCTGTTATTCTGCTTATTGAAAGTAGAGTTTGATTACTTACCTCTCTTAAGGTTGGTTTGCCAATGAAAAAATCTGTGTTTTTGCTGCTTTTGGGTGGGTTGAACTTGGGATTCAGAAAAGCACATCCATTTGCAATAGCTTCCAGGGGAGCTGGGCCCTCATAAGGAAACCCAAGTCCAACAAACAACTGTAAGACAGAAAAACACACCATATCAACACATCTGTGAGGACTGGCTGCCCCTGGCTTCCAGAGCTGTTCTGTGGTCCATTCCTGTGGATACCTCAGGCATTCTGGAAAGGTCTCAGGCCCTGGGTGTAGGACAGGGCAGAGAGAAGGAGCTTATATCAAGATGGGACACGCATCACCAGGAACTGTGAAAGTCCTTATAAAGCAGCTTGGCTCCCTGAAGTGGTAAGTACTGGGGGGTGGTGAGGAGGGTAGGGAGGTCGGGTATTAAAAGAAAAGCAACAACAACAAAAACCAAGACCCAACAATCATCTTTTTGTGACTCACCAGGAGACATGACTGGAAAAACACTTGCTAAACTAAACAGAAGGTTTCTTCATTGAAGCAGAGAAACAACAGGCCCTTTCAGGGATGCTGGGCGGAGGGACAGAAAGGTCACTTGGTGGTTTGATTACAGTGCAAATGGGACTGCTGTAAAATGACGGTAGCTCAGTAAACACAGGTTTTCCTAACGAGTTTTCACTGGGGAACACTAACATATTCGTTTTTATTCCCCCTGCCCCGGGTTTGAGGAAGGCTGCTGGGCTGCTCAATCTGCTAGGCAAAGCTTCCCTCTCCAGGAAGCAAACCGCGCATTCCCCCAAGGTAGACAATAGATGGCAGCAAAAGCTAGCTCACTGGGTCCTAGGAGCACCCACACAGCAGGGAGCTGCTCTGACAAAGGAGAAGGTCTCTGTACTTCAGCAGCACTAACAACGGAACCCCAAATGAAAATAACACCCCCGAAAGCACCTTGTTGCCCAATCTCAGTGCAGGAATACCATGCATTGGGTCCAGGTCTGAGTTGGGGGAAGCCTATGTTTCCCCTGCCCACATCAAGGGGCCAGTTCTGAAATTGTGCCAATGTCCAGAGGCGCACCAGGTGACAAAGGCTGACTGGTCCCAGGACAGCATTTCCTACTGCCTTCATGTTGAGGGACACACACATTGCCTGAGTGCAGGAGGCTGCCGGACTGGATGTAGATGTGACTGTGCTGATGCCCCTCTCCCCAGCCCCCTTCGCAGCTTCCCTGTCTTTGCTGCTTTACGTTAATGATTACTGAGGACGGTTCTGCTCGGGAGCACTGGGTTCCCTGGGTAATCCTGGGAGACACAGATTGCACATGGCGGACACTCAATACAGAGGCAGCAGCGCACAGCGTGCATTTAACGTATTTCAGGATGACAGTCCCCATGGAACTCTGGGGAAAAAAACCAAAATCTTGGGTGTTTTGGAGAGCCTTCCTATCCCATTAACTCTTGCTTTGTAAGGAAAAGGGTACTTAACCTTTCTGGTTCTTCAGAAGTATAATCTTTCATTCTCCATAAACCTTGAGGTCACCCAGGTAGATGTATACAAGGGGAGGCAGCTAGAAAGAACAGAAGCTTTGGGAAGCCTGCTGAGCTCCTGCGGCCATGAGTTGAGGGAGAACCTGGTAACAGGAGCTGGTAGGGGCAGCGGAAGGACAGAAGCAAACCTCTGTACCACCTGGAGGCTCCTGTGGGATCTCATACTTAATACACAGAAAAGTGAGATTGCCAGAGGGAACTGATGAGTACTGGTGTGGCTCAGGTAGGCCAGGCCCGATGGGAGCCAAACGAACAAACATACAAACAAAGCAAAGATAAAGTGGGATATATGTGGTACGATCCAACAATATGATGAATGCTTAAGAAAATTTATCGTAGTATAACACATTGCCATTAATCCCCCTCAAAATAATACCCTGAACACACACCATTGTTCTGGAAGTCCTTTTTGTGAGTGTCTTTTGTTGTGCTGTTATGGTTGCCTCAATATTCTGGATCGATTTGAAGTGTGTGCCTTTCATTTGACCGGGGGGAAGACTCAGAGTCGCAGGGTGACAGATTCGCTGAACAGGGCCGATGAGGATACCATGCTGCTGCCATGAGCCTCCCTTTCCATTGGCTGATACTCAGCAGCAGATGCCTTGTAAAGACCCTAAAGAAGACTTCCAGAATTCCTTCAGAAAGCTGCAAGAATGACAGGCTAAGTGTGTTTAAAGTGTGTGTAGGGGGGTGGTATTTTGAGAAGAATTAATGGCAATATGTTTTTTAGCGTAATAAATTTAAAAATTTAAATATTTACCATATATTTCTATTGCACTTTGTATAATCTCCCAAGACTTATCAGCTTCACTCAGAATGAAGAAACCAGAGTAACCATCATGATGGCTTTTGATTGCTGTGATACACAGTCCCTGTCATGCTTTGAGGAAGATACTCCACCTTTAAACACATCACCTCCGTTCAAGCTATGGTTAGGCATAGAATAGGAGTATCCAGATCTTTCTGACTTTGAGAAAAAAGGTATTAGAAGATGCAGACATCTGGAGCCTACAGTTTCCTGACCTCTGGAAATCAGGGATCTGCCATGAAGAGGCGATACCTTCATCAACTCTAAATTGTCAAGAGAATTTTGGAGGAAATTGAAGAGACACAATGCTTGTCTATTTGAATGGAAAATCCTGGGGAAAAAATTTAATGAGTTCCTTCAAGTCCAACCAATCTGAACCCATTAATTAAAAATATTTGAGGCTGTTGCTTAATGGACTTGAATGTGACCTGGGTTTAATTATATCTGAATAACAATTTCCACCAACTCCTCTGCCCTGCTTGGCACCAGAATCTCTCAGTACATACACACTTCGGGCTAACTCTCCAAGTCTCACAATTTTATAAGGATGCTCAAGCAAATACCACACAATTTCTTGGCAATGAGTTCTCTTGTCAAACTAATTAGGACTGCAGGAAATGCATGACTTAGAAACACCAGAATAACAGTATTCTGTCACTTTTGTCAATAAGCAGTTTTTCTTTGCTTCCGGTATGCTCATTACCTATGACTTACAATGGCACAGATGTGTTTAAGGTGGAATAGCACAGCTGAGGGTTGAATGACAACAGGGCAGGCAGGGCAAATTCACCACCTCCAGCTGTAAACTTCTGCATACTGATGGCCTTGCCCTACACTGGCACCTTAGCCAAACCAAGTGCTTTCCCCCTGATACCCAAAGCCCCAAATTCCCTTGTCCTGCCTCTCTGCCTACTGACAGATATCCCCAGCACAGATTCATGAGACAACACAGCAACAGCGTGCTCAAGTACCAAAGTTTAACTCCTTAGGAGAAAACTGGTCATGTTTTTATTTACTACATTTATACTCTGCCTGGCCCTCAGAAGCCCAGACTCTAATGTTCCAGGTGAGGGAACATGTTCATGGCTGCAATGCCGGCTCCGGCAATGAGCATTTCTAAACAGAGGGATTACACGTTCTAAAACTGAAATTTCAACTAATACTAAGCAAGAACAGAATTTTTCTAAAGCCTTAAGTGAAATACTTAGCAAAAGTTCTTTTAAATATGGACAAAGTAGTTCTTTTATGAATCCTGCATGGGTATGATTAGTTTTGGGGCCTCATGCATAACAGGAATGCATTCCACTACAGTCTCAGGCCACTTTCACTACAGTCCCCACTTTTGATGGGGAACATCAAGAATAATCCAAAATAGGACCCGTTCATACTTAAAATATACTCCTCTAATGATTAATTAGTCAAGTTGTGGGGTGGCTCAGGAGGGAATGTGAGCAACAAGTGAACCCCAGCATATCCAAGAAACTGATTTCTGGCACAGAGTGATCAGGGCAATGTGGCTATTAGCAGCACAGGCTCTGCAGTTTGGGAAACCAGGGTTCAAATCCTGATGGATGATTTCCTAGTTCAGTAACCATGGCAAGCTGACTCGATGTGCTCTCCGAGGCTTACTTACGTTTTCTCTAGTGACGAGACCCAAGCCAGGATAATACAAGTTCTCTAAATTTCAGTCTTCTTGTATGTAAAATGGGGAAAAGAAAAAGTGCTTTATTTCGTGGAGATGTGGTAGGACTAGGTGAATAATATCCAGTATTCAAAGGCTTGGCTTTTAGTAAACATTTGATCAACAGTTGTCCAAGTTCAAACTCAACTGCAACTTCACACACATGCACTTCATGACTTTGCATCATTTAGCAGGTAAATTCCTAAATTGGTGTGTGGGAGTTGTATCTGTGGCTTTTACAAGAAGTTCACCTTGCATGTGTATTTATAAATTCTCACGGTTTCATAAAGTATCTGGACTAAAAAGGGACGAGACCTTCATCAGAAGAGAGATATGACGTGGTTCACTCTGACTGTCAAGAGAAAGACCAGTTCTATGAACCACATGTTATTGCTGAGCCTTAGTAGCTTATTCTTCATATGACCATTGGCAATCACTCTGTTTCTGGCAACAAGTATTGCTTTTATTTTTAAAAAGAACCCATACAATGGCTGGGCATGCAGAAAACAGTTTATTTTCCTCCTAATGCTCTTGTAAGCCTGAAGGATCCTCTCTGGCTATCCGTCTGTGCTCAGGGATGTGGAAGGATGCTCAAGGATTCAGATTGGCTATACCTTCTCCGAGGCTCCAAAAGCCCCTGCCTCATGTTGTCCGAGAACTGACTAGGGAAGAACTAAGAGGACCAAGGACAAAAAGATGACAATACTTATTAAGTGTGCTGCAGGGCACAAAGTTGGTCAAAGTTGGCTGCTTAAACTGACCATTTCCTGGACACCAGCTTGCTGGATAGACTCGCGACTATTCATGCCACTTACCTCAGTGCCCTGTGAGAAACCAAACCAAACCGAACCAAATCCAACCAAACCAAACCAGACCAAACCAAACCCTACCACAGCAAACCCTACCAAATGCCATCAAGATTGAGTTTTTGCACTTTTGTCATTTGAAAGCTGCAGAAGTAAATCAAATGCATTATAATTTGTGTTGTCAATTTGTTAACTTCAAAGTTGGGGAGTAAGAGAACATTTGGATAAATTTACAATTGAAGATGTCAAAGACCTTCGTGCTAGCCGACCCGAAGGGTCACCATTAAAAGTCAGTTCCACCATCTCCCTCCTGAATCATTCCTTTCTCACTCCAGTTCACACCAGTCAGACCTCTCAGCTCCCAACAGAGAGGGAGCACACAGACTTATTTATCACTGGAGCCTCAGTTTTGGCTTCAGGAAAATGGGGTTGTCATGGTAACAAGATCACAGGATTTTTGTGATAAAGACAGAATTTACGAAAGGGTTTAGGACAGGATCTGGGGCCTGATAAATGTGGACAGTCAAGTCCACAGTCGTGTGTACTGTGATACCGTGAATGTGTCAAACTGATTGACAACTAGCCCCTGTCCTCCACAGAGGGCTCGCTCCAGCCATTGTAATGACTCCACCATCACAGAGCAACTCTTCAATCTCAGGCCCCACTTACAGCAACAACGAGGGGTTTGAGGTTGGGATCATTACTTTGTATTATTTCTAGCCCTACTTGTGTAAGTGTTAACATCCTTAAAGTTGCTTGTTTACCTGCTCCAGCACATCTGTATGCTGCCTCTGAACAAATCTACCTGAGTCTTCCCTGTATTCTCAATGCTTACAATAAGGGCTGAAATATCCCTAGCACTTAGTATGTATTTGCTGGATGAATGAGCAAAAGCATAAATACTAAGGAATTAGAACTTTCCAGCAATCAAATGTCTCTGTGCTCTAGAGGGGGTGACCAC
>RJWT010024737.1:0-16368 GCA_004365215.1 Cuniculus paca | reverse complement strand
ATCTTCCAAAAACTGTGAGCCAAACTTCTCCTCCTTTAAGTTGTGGGTGTCAAATGTTTTATCCCAGCACTGAGAAAACTTAGTGAGACATCCAGTAACATTTAACACACCTAGAACAGTGGTACTCAAAATACAAGCCACAGTAGGGTTTGATCGAAACACCAGCTTTATAAAATGTTGGTAGTTGGGCACACATCATACTTCGATTCAGCTGGATAAGGGTTTTGCTTTGCTAAATTCTCTCTAGGAGACTTCAACGTCCAGCATGCGCTGGGCCCACACGTTGTTAACTGCAACAATTTGCCAAGCATCCTACTGACCCCTTACCAAGCTTCTGCGAGGTACATTATGCTGTTCATTACCTTTAAATGCAAGGAAAAAGAAATTCTTTTCTTATAACAATAATTGAGAACCTGTTCCATTCAGGCTCTGACCTGTCTTCCCCAATAGTAGGCAGCTCTCCCTCCCATACCGAGGAAGCGGTCCTTACCCTGGCTCTGGCTTCCCGGGTGGCCTCAGCCTCCGCGGCCATGGATCGCTGCAACTGCACGGGAATCCGCACATCTTTGATTTCCACTCGGGCCACCTGGATCCCCCACAGCTCCGTAGCGTCATCAAGCAAAGTCTGTTTACAAATTTTTTTTAAAAAGTAAGACATTAATCAGAAAACAAATGATGAGCTTTAAGTTTCTACTGTTTGGGGAAGAAAATCCTTCCCAATCTTATGGAATACTTTCTGCAATTGAAGTGAATCCCACGAAGTTTTCATGAAGAAATTCTGACAGATCTTTTAATAGGTGGATCACAGGAAGGATCCACCCCTTAACCATCCTTCAGGAAATGTATGATATCCATCTGGATTTGAGCAGATGCTGTGGATTTGCAAGCACACCACAATGCATGGACTTCTCAGATGGACCTGGATTTTGTCCTAGCTCTGCCAGCTGCAACTGTGAATCACTGAACAGGTTGGTTTTTTTTGTTTGTTTGTTTGTTTGTTTGTTTGTTTTCTCATACTGGGGATTGAACTCATGACCTTCCACTTACCAGGCAAGTGCTTGAACCACTGGGCTAAAAATCCCCAGCTCTGAACCAGTTTCTCAACCCCTCTGTGATGTTCAGTTTTCTATGAAAGGTTCCATGTCAGGATTTTAATGAGGTCTAGAGAAATACATATAACATATGTACTATTGCTTAGCAATGATTCAGTAATTATTACTAGGGAGTATTTGTCTCTCTATCTTTAGCTTCTGCTTCTTGACCAAGTGTTAAATAAGTAGAGAGGCATTTTTTAAACAAGATATCCTTTTAGTGCATAATCTTTAGGGCAGATTTTTTAAAAAGTAGCCTAAAGTCAAAGGTATCTTTGACTTTAAAAGCATGGGAGACATCTTGCTGATTATCCTGGAGAGAGAAGATATCAAGAATGCTTGGGGAAATAATAAGCTCAGAAAGGTAGCTCTCCCAAAGGAGAGGGCAGAGATCTTGGCCTCCAAAAACAAGTTATCCCTTACCTGTCTCATTTCTTCAGGATCCTGGAGTTGGTAAGACTTTACAAGAAGCCAGTGACCTGGTTTTAGATGGTAAGCATCTGAGTTGTCAAACTCATGGGGCTCTGACAAATGATATGGGAAACTCACATACAGAACTGCAAACCTTATAAAACCGTGGGGTCTTTGCACTACCTAAAGACTACACAAGAGACCAAGAGTTACCCAAGTCCTAACTTAACAAAAGGGGGTTGAGAAAGAAAATGTAATTTATTCAAGACAATACAAAAATGCAATTTATAAACTAAAATGTGCAAGAGATGATGTCATACATACTGCAAGTGCAATGATAATAATTATTGCCATTAATGTATTTTGGATATGTTTGGAATTTCCAGACATGGCATATCTTTGCTGTCCTGCATGAGTCCTCTCCTAATTTACATTCTACTGCAATTTAAAAATACAAGGAACACCTGAGAAATGCTGCATTTCTGGAGTAAAACCGAAAACAAATCCTGTCTCTAACATGCTCAGAAAAGAAAAAAATATTCAATGCTAGATCATAATTTTGAATTCCAAAGAAAAAGGATAAAGGATAAAATTCCTGCAGCTTTTTTCCCATTCAGATGTTAAAGTACAAGTATACCTTGTGGCAAGAGGCAAGTAAAAGCACAAACAAACTCACCTTTCCAGAGCGAACATCAATGTGTGTATGTGAGTGTACAAACACATATGAGGGAGTACTCTGAACTGCTGTCTGATAGTCACAGATGGCTACAATGAGTGAATTAAAGATCTAGGCTATTAGTTCTTTCTTTACCTGAATGCTGTGGGCAATCTCTTCTCTCCCAGATAAGATCTGAGACAAGGTCTGTGTGCCTAAGACATTTCTCAGAGTGGTCTGAGCCAACAGAAATGTGGCTTGGTGGACATCATTGACATTAGCCACTGCTGAGACAGCACTATAGATTCTATAATAGACAACGCCATCCACTTGTGTAGTCACAGAGTCTCTGGTGAGGATCTGTAGTGTGAGAGAAGGCATAAAATTACGTGCATGTTACTTTCACAGCAGCTGACGAAGTGACAGCCTTCCCAAGAGCCCTCTTCCCCAGGAAAGCATTAATGATAATTTACGCTAGCCATCATCAAAAGCATGCCCTGGCTTGAATATAATGTCATCCTGCCTGACGAAGATATTCCTATGGATTTGGTTCCTATCTACACCTGTAGCTTAATCTTAGAGAAGTTTTATATCCCATAGACAGAAGGCCTTGACTTTCGAAGGTAAGAATGAGTATTTTCGTTTTGAGATGTAATAGTAGAGCCCTTCTGAAACTGCAGTGTCTTCCACTTAACAGACAAAGAATACTTGCTGCCTTGACAATGCCTGTGATCTTGATTTTCACTTTTTATCTGACTTGGTGAAGCAGTTTTTCTAAGGAAACATAGATGGCACCAGAGACCACATTCTATATTCAAGTGTCGCAAAATCAAGTTTCACAGAGAGGCACAATATCAAGCAATCTGATTAATGAGAGATTTCTGGGTGGACCATGGGAACAGAGGCTACAACCAACCGTTCTAGAGCAGAGAAAACTGAGTTAGGTCATTAAGACTTTCAAGGGCTTCCATGAATGAGTTCTGAATTCAGTCTCCCGTGCTTCCTGACAGTGATGAGGAGACATCATTGCTGTTTCTTGACTGAGTTTCCTCGTCACTTTGCCCTCCCCAATCCTAGGCCTACTCAATTTTCTCCTCTTTTTAGTTCACTTTATGAGAGGGTGACCTGATTGTTAGTAATCTCTATTCCTCTTCCCTCTTGCCTACTTTTTGCTTTTGGTCAGTTGGTCGGAGCATTTCAAGAATTAAAAAGATACATTTGAAATCCAAATGCAGGTAAGCCCTATACAACTTCTGCTGTCCCTACACCCACTTAACTCTGCTGTATCCAGATACACACACACAAAAAAAAATTAAAAGTAAAAGCAAAGATAAGTCATGTAGATACTTTTCAAAACTTTCTGGGAGGTAAAAGATAATATAACCAGCCACTGCCCCGAGTGCAGTGATCCCTCTGTCTCTTCTATGCCTCGGCTCTGCCATCTCCATCCTGACTTCTCTGCCGACTGCATCTCTTCTCTGAGGTTTTCAACCACCTGGCCATTCAAGTCTTCTCATATTTGCCCTTGGCTTCATTCTCAGTTGCCAAACAAAGCCTGGTATATTCCAAAGCCACTCGGGCAACCCAAGAAATTCCTGGGGTGATTCAGTTCATTTGTCCCCATATAATTTAAAATCATACTGCAAAATTTCAGTTGTCCATGGAACAGAAAAGACACAGGTTTTATTTCTAGTAACTTATCTGTAATTCCTTACCTCTTGTGGAGGAATATTGCAAGTAACTGTTCGGAGATCAACTTTGACAAACACATCTATACAGGGCAGGACCAGGATCAAACCTAGAAAGAAGAAAACTGATTTAACGTTTTATTTTACCCTGTTGAAAATAATCATAACGAAGAGTCTCATGGCTAAATACTACATCATTTTTATGAGGCTATCTGTGTTCCTCCCATGGATTTTGATTGGTGCACATCTACCTTTGGAGAAAATGATTTCTCCCTATCAGTCAGTGACTGAAGAAATGTAGGTCCCTAGGAATTAAAATCTTTTACTTTCATCCAAATGTTTCATTTGACATTAATTTAAAAGGATACGGTTATTCATTTTCATATAATAAAATATAATATATATATAGTTCCATATAATAAAATACCCATATAAAAGTTTCATGTGATAAATTTCAGCCTTGAATATCAATGACAGTCAATGTTCTCAGCATCTTCAATTGTACTGCAGAAATACTGAATTAAAATATTCCCAGGATTTCAGATTCCCTGAAACCAGTGCATTGCTGAACCAACAGCTTCTCCATAGCTGTGTTCTGATCCAAGTACAACAGTGTCCCCAGCTGTAATCTCCTTTGCTTTTCTCTGAGTTGTGAAGTATTGGGGTTAGAGCTTGTCAGAGCAAGATGGACATAAAATTCATTTGACCCATTAGCATTACCCTGAAAAACGTTTTTTCTTTATTGCAGGAGCTATAAGAATTACAGCTTGTCAGTAAGATGGGACACTAATTCATTTCCATTATCAGGACTGTTTTACATTACTGTTACCGTCTTCAGAGCATAAACAAGTTTTTAGTTTAAGTACCATGCACAGAGCCCATAGAATGACTGGGGAACACTGCCAGGTGCCTTCTTTCTTTTGGTCTCCAAACCTTTCTAAGACATGGCAAGAATTACTGACTGTCACCACAGTTATGATTCATAGCCCTGAGAACCAGGGGGTGTTAAATTCCGGCCTGCCACTTAGTGACTTTGCAAGTAGGAATCAGTGCTAGTTTTTCTGAGCTTTGCTTTTCTGGTACATATGCAAAGCTAGAGAAGAGGAAGCATGAACTAAGACGCTAATGAAATAAGTGCTAAACACAGTGCCCGAAAGCTCTAATCATTAATACTTTTATTGTGAAAGAATAGTACACAGTTTGCAAAAGGGGAGAGATTTTTCCATTAACAATTTGGCTTGTTTCCCTCTGGTCCTGTGACATTCTGAGGTAAGTCATTAGCCCCAGGGACATGTATGACGAGAGTTGTTAGCCTGAGACGTTTAATAGTGAAATCTTCAGGGAAAATTCATTTGAAAGAGATACATTCATACCTAGAGTCCCCCAAGTTATGGCTATTCTGCCTCTCTTAGATCTATTTTTATTTTCATTTATAATCTGAGCCACACCACGTAGAAAATGACCTAAAGAGATAACTTTGCTCTTTTATTCCTCTGTTGGATGATGCTTACACTTGACAAACTCATAAGAACATCTTTAATAAGTAATTCTTGCCCTCTTTTCCTGAGATTCTTACAAGTAAGCTCACACTGTTGAAATGCCCAAACCTCATTTACACACTTTTCCTTCTGAAGTTGCTGATATGTTTTTCGCAAAACAGGTATCTGATCACCATAAGTGGGGATAGAAAACAAGTGCCATCAGAGAAATACAATTCATAGCCATTGCTTTTCATGAGCTAAGATAGTTTTTGATGGACTTTCTTTTCAAAAATATTAGAGTTAATTGTCATTCTTGCAAGTCAAAACAAATATAAATAATTTTGCTGGGTCCTACTAAATATACACTAAAAGAAGTTATATTAAATCAAAATCTTATTCTAGGGAGTTTTAGTATCTGACATGCATCCTCATCTTGCCCGCCAAAATCCTTTTAAATATGGACAATTTGAAATATTTTTCTTCCAAAAATTGTAAAAGTGGAAATAAATATCACATTTGGTGTTAAAAATCCTAAGTATTTGTCTTTACCTCCAACTGTAAGAATAATGATTGGTAAATCATTAAACTTATGTTGGCTTCAGGATCTTTATTTTTAAAAACCAGAGAACTTCAAAAAAGGAAATGTGCCACAGTTTCTAGCTCTATTAATCAATTTACAATAAGAAGGAATTATCTTTTGCCTTTCCATTAGTCCTTTTTAAGAGTTAAAATAAAAATCTAGCTCTTTGAGCACGCCGAGTAATTCAAAGATCTACGTTGTCCATTCACTGCCTCTTCATTCTCCCAATATACTCTTAGTGGCCCTGGAATAAATAGCGTGGAGCAAATGTAACTACCATTCATGGATCACATTCACCAGACTTCTCACAGGAAGGGTTGGGTCTAGATTTCTAAACTCTCGAGGTGGTGGCCATTCCCACTAACTTTCAAAATATGACAAGGGCCTTCTACTGTACAGAAAAACAGGGGCTCAAACTCTGATGATTTTTTTACTTTCCATAGGCGCTACTAGGAAAAGTATTGGTGACTGAAGCAGTAGTCAGAAGTACCCATGATCTGGGACAGGGTAGGCACGATGTCATACCTGGTCCTTTGGCTTTATCAGCTTGGATACGTCCCAGTCGGAATACAACAGCACGTTCATACTCCTTAATGATCTAAGAGATTAAGGGACAGCATTTAGTCTTAATGGCTCCTCAGCTCGTTTGGAGAGCCCCGTTTATTTCCCAGGGTGTTACCTTCAAGCACATCCATATGGAGATGGGAAAGGTAATAATCATCAACAGGAAAGAAAGGGAAAACAGAATCCAGCCACATACACCAAGCCGGTTTTTGTTGATGCCTAAGAAGTGTGAAAGAAGCAAGCCTGTAAATGATGTGACTCCCAGAAAAGCCATGCTGACAAGTGCGTATGTCAGGAAGTTATCTAGACAGCTGACCAAACCTGACGTTATTGCAAAGGAAACCTAAATGCATCCAAACTCATAAATGCAGTTAGACGCATATACATATACATGCATACACGACGGTATTTCATGTTTTTAGGAGTTAAAATCGATCTACCCCTTCCAAGAAGTATCAGAGTAATCAACAGCAATGCTTTTCACTATATTTCTGTTGGGCTGACATGGTATATTATTCTCAAAAGACCTAAAATAATGTTTTTCAGAATGTAATCTAGGGACCACCTGGACTACAGCAATTGGATTCATGGGCCCCATAAATTCTCCAGGTGAAATTCAAAGTGATCCCCCAAATCAGATACGTAGGCACTATTATCCTGAGAGGGAGACAGTGTGACACATGGAAAAACATTCTGAAGAACTGTCAGGTATGAGTTTCTGTGTGAATGCCCTTATTCATCAACTGTTTGACCTCATAATTTCTCTGGGTCTCCATTTCTTTATCTCTAGAATGGGACTCTAGAAGTTACCTACCTTGGAAGATTTAATGAGGACTAAAGAGACATTATTTTTATTTGGCTCCTGACCCATGACATCTATGTTAGTAAACACACATTACTACTGTTATTCCTGCTTTACATAAGGATAGGAATTTCAAAGATTTTTCAGATCTTGATATTTGACATTTCTGACTTTTCATGGAACTCTGTAGCATTGGCTCCTCATGTTAGATGTCTTTTTATTAATAATATATTATGATAGTAGAATAATTTGGCTTAATGAATATTGCTTTTCAGTGAAAGAATTGAGTTCAAGTCCTACCTCAGCTACCTAAAAGTTCTGTAATTTTAGTCATAAACACACAATTTTTCAAGACTAAGGATTTTTGTTGGCAAAACATGCATGTCAAGCTAATTTTAGAATTCCTTATATTTTCCATTTTATCCCCTTTTAAATCTTCATTCTGTATTCGCTTCTTGCCTTTACAAACAAGGCTGTGTTAACTTGGCTTGTGTTACCTCACTGATCAACATCTTTTTCCTAAAATCTTGATAAAAGTGCTCACCACTACCCTGTTCTCATCCCTGTACACTTCCCAGTTAAGTCTCATTCTCCACATGAACACCACCACTATTAGGTAACACTATACTTCCAGATATCTTCACCTAAAGAATCCCACAAACACCATATGCTACCTCTACCTCAAGTACGCCTTGACCACTTATCACATTGCCCAGACTGAAATAGGTTATGACTGCCTTTTCCTTGTCCAACTGCCAACATTACTAACACCAAATGATGCCACTTCATATCCATCACCACTAATCCATTTCACTGGGGCCTAATTTCTTTGTATTAATACATGTTTACAAATCATGTAGTTTACAATCATCTTACGGAATGGGTACATGTACTTAATACATCTTGATTCCTTTTTTTTAAATCCCCCTCCCCTTCTCTCCTCTCTCCCTCCTCCTCTAAATCCCTTTTCCCAGTTTTCATTCTTGTTGATATTATTAATCTTATTTCATGTCTATGACATACAATATTTACAGTTATTGAGATTATTAGGCTCCTTTATTTTGCTTGTTTCCCCCCCCCTTCTCCCCTCTGCTCGCCCTCGGTCTCCAGGACCCTTTCCCATTAGCAAAAGATGTAGTCCCTTGTCTCATTCTATCCATCTTTTATTGTGCACTTTGTTCATGCTTTTGAATAGTTAGGAGACTTTAAGCTTTTGTTCTTACAAATATTGTTATAGTGAATGTTTCTAAATGTCTGTTTTTGTACAGTTACGTAGGATAAATTGCTGGCAACAGATGTAGTAGGAGAAAAAGATTAGTATTCATCATTTTAATAGACGGTATATGTCCTTTGAGGAGTAGGTACCAACCTGCACCCTTACCCACAGGAAAATGTGCTCCTTTCCACATGTGCTGTCCTCATAACATAATAATAGATGTCTTGATTATTATATTCTGATAGGTGAAAAGTATCTAAGTTTTAGATGTATGATTTACCATTAAAATTTTGAATAAAAATATTCCTTTATAGGGTCTAAGTACACATAAAGATATAGTCTAAATCACAAGGGCTTGCTTGCCTGTTTCAAAGTTTAAATTGCTAAAATCCCACTTTCCAAATCACCTTGGATACACATTGAGGTAGATTAGATGTTCATTATGCAGGAGAAAAAAAACACGCTTTGCACATTCTCAATAAAATCTTTGTTGTATTTTATTTATCAGTGCCAACATTATATTTTATTTATTAGGGGTATTCTTTATTTTAATATTGTACTTTAATTATCAGTGCTATTTAATATTTGTGCTAATAACACAGCCTGCACGTTCTTACTGAAAATCATTTAAAAATATAACTAAAGTCCCTACTACTCCCCCGGCTCAGTTCCTCTTCTAACTTTCATAGTTAGTATCAGTTCAGTGCACTTGTTTTTACATTTAGAAAATATTGGCCTTGGTTTCTAGATTTTATTTTCAATTAAAGATACCACACTGTAAGCTGGGCCTGGTGGCACACGCCTGTAATCCCAGCACTGGGGAGGCTGAGGCAGGAGGGTCATTGCAATTTTGAGACCAGTCTGGGCTACAGAGGGAGCTCACGGCCAGTCTGAACTGCATAGCGAGACCCTGTCTCAAAGAAACAAACAGACAAAAAAAACACTGTATCTAAGTTTTGACTTTTTTCTTTTACTAAATTATCTTGGATGCATTTCCATGTCATTAACACTCATCTACCTTATTTGCTGCCTCCTCTTCCATTCTAAGCCTGTGTCTCAGGGTTTTTTAGCCATTCTCTTATTGATTGACATTAAGATTGCTGACGACTTTGCCTTTGCAAACAACGCTGTGCTAACTGGGCTGACCCATATGCATTTTCCTAAAATGTTCATGAAAGTGTTGAGAAGGCAACCTGGCTCTGCCACTTCTGTGCTTCCGCCCTGCTGACCCTCCGTATTTGATGTTGAGGGACACCTCAGGGTGCTCTGGGGCCAGGATGTTCTTAGTGCAGCATGCACAAACTGGAATCCCAAGGATTCCATCTACACTTTTGCCCTGAGCCATGCCCTACACATTTTCAAACTAACCTCAGCCTTAACACCAAGTCGCATGAAGAGTTTTTGTCACAAACTGCCCTAACCAGCAGGGGGGCTCCTTCAGAGTCACACCTAAACTCTGCATCATTGCATGTGAGCAGAAGGCTCAGCTCTGTGGTACTAAGCATGCTGAGAGAGAAAGGAGATGAAAACCATCAGGGATTTACACCTGCTACCATCACCAAGTTCACCCGCTGCAGCAGAGAGTGCTGGGTGTCATTAACTGCTGTTTAAAGTGGGGCTGTGAATACCACCGCCAGCCTCCCTGCAGCTTCTGTAGCTCAGCTTCTTGAGCTCTCACAGCCCTCAGGGCTGAGATTACAAAGTGCTATTTTCCAGGCTTCCAAAGGTGCAAACCCTTCAGGCAGCCTTTCCCCTCCTGTGTCCACACTTAAATCCAGAATGTTGTGCTGAGACCTGCATTTGAGGATTACAGTTCTGGCCAAAAGAAAATGCCTTTTTTTTTTTTCCCAGTTACAAAACACCTTCAGAAATTTCCCATACTGCCCTCCTGTCAATATGCACAAAGCTCCTTCCAGATCCTTTTCTTGAGGCTGAAGGGATGATGGAAGGTAAAACCTAAGCCCTAACCACATCTAATCATCTAGTTTAGTAAAATTCCCAAATAGATATTTTCTGGGGACAGTCATCACATCAACCATAAGGCCAGTCTATATGCTTACTTACATTAGAGAACTCACTTTTGCTGCCTTCCACATATTGCCCCTAATTTTTCAGTCATTCATTTAACAAATATGCTACCAATTATATTCCAGACACTGTGCTAGCATCATGGCTCTAAGGAGATGCGGGACTTGCCATCAAGAGTTCGAGTCTAGGGGCAGAAAGAGACAATAGGGAAAAGTATTACTGAGTCAGTAGTTTGTTATGCATCCTTCTTGGAGGTCTGCAGGTCAGGAAGTAAGTGGAGGCTGCCTTCTGTTCATGGCTATGAAAAAGAACAAAAGAGTGCTTACCCAACACCTTCCTGTCAAACTGAGAGGGAAAGTCAGAGCCATGGACATAGGCACCTGAGGCCTAGAGCCACTGACGCTAAGGAGAAGGACTCAGAAGCTTCCACTAAAGGGACTTTGAAACAACCAAGGCCAACCCTCTGTTTGAAGCCAGAAATTCTTGATTGCTGTTTTCTTCACCATCTTATTCTCTCTTTAAGTACGGTGACACCCACAAGTTGTGCAGGCTGAGAGTAACTCATGCCCACCTTCACTGACTTAGACAGTAGGGCATAACCAAGCTTCACTTGGTGAGGCATGCCCCTGAGCATTGCTCCTGGCACTTAGATACAATCTTTTGTGCCCCAGAGGCTTAAGTACCCGTTAGGCCCCTGAGTAAACACTCTAGGCAGGACCTGGTTCTTGCACAGGGATAGAAAGTAGGGGAGAATGTTCCAAATCTCTCACTTGAATAACATTAAAACTGGAAATGAATTATGTGGAGGACCAATTGAATGACTCTCCTTGAAAGAAAAGCATTACCATTTTGGCTAAACTCGGCCCTATTTCCATGTCTTGATATGTACAGGGTTGGCTAGACCTTTTCCTTTGTCCCTTCAATTGTTTGAGGTGCTGATGCATGGTTTTTGAAGCAAGGTGCAGATCACTCTTTCTGCATATCCTTCTCTCTGCATATTGCAGAGGTGCTTTCAGGCCTCCTACCTGGCCCAGCTCACAGCACTCACATATTTCCCACCATTCTCACACTCATCCTCAAGCCACTCCCTTCTTTATGAATTAATAAAATCTGGGTTTGGCCCTGAGTTGAGGCCTTTGTTTCTGTGAACCTTCATCTTGGCTGGACTTAGGGCCTCTTTGGAGCCCCATAACTACAAATATGTCTTAGTGTCTTTATTCTCGCCGTGGGTCACACTGGAAGTGGTAGATTGGCATTAACTCACTAGAATTGCAATAAGTTTCTCTTATGATTACAAATATAATCTTCCCAGACCAAGATGAGGACTGGGAAGGGCTCACTACATAATTACAGTAAATAAAATAGGCTAAGCGACTTGGTTGTTTATTTTCCAACTTTGACTCCATCAATGATATCTAAATGTTAGATAATACTACATACAATATTTGATCACAGACCTGTATTATCATAAGTAGTCATTTTTTTTAGCAGAAAAAGTAATTTAGGTATTTAAACATTTTAAAACATCAGAATAAGCTGGGCCTGGTGGTGCACACCTGTAATCCCAGCACTTAGGAGGCTGAGACAGGAGGATCAATGCAAGTTCGAGATCAGCCTGGGCTACAAAGTGAGCCCAAGGCCAGCCTGAATGGCATAGCAAGACCCTGTCTCAAAAACACAAGGGCCGGGGATCTAGCTCAGTGGCCTAAGCACCTGCCTGGCGAGCACGAGGACGCGGTTGTGAGTTCAATCTGTGGTGCCACAAAAATAAATAAATAAATAAATAAATAAATAAATAAATAAGAAAAGAAAGAAATAAAACATCAGAATAAAATAATTCACATTACACATCAGAAAAATGAAAGTGAAAAGTACAACTGAGATGCTAGTACACAGTTCCCAGAGAGCAAGCATCGAAGGCTAGCAGCACCACATTTCAGCATTATAGAGGAACCACAGCACTGGGGTATGCTAGTGGGAGTGCATGTTGATATGATCACCCGCAAACCTGCTCAGAAGTATTTACTAAAGCTGAACACACAGCTACTATTTGGCAGTGGAATTCAACTGGTAAATAACACCTGAGGGAAATGAGTGTGGGCAGTGAAAACCATGTTCAAGAATGTTCATTGCCATCGTACTCATAAAAGGCAAGACATGAAGAGTCAACCAAGCCGATCAACAGTCAAGTGAATAATAAAAGTTGTGGTATATTCACACCAAGGAATATCACTCAGCAAGGAGCAGGATAAAAATATGGATGAATCTCATGGATACGATATCAGGTGAAATAAACCAGACCTGAGAATAGCCACTTTCTCATTCCTTGTGTAAGAGCTGATGTAGGCTGTATGATTTATTCAATACCAACAAACTTCTATGACTGAAGTCACAGGATAGCTATTTCTGGGTAGTAGGGTTATTAGTAGTTGAAGTATTAACTGGGGAGGGACACAAGGGAGACTTTTGGGGTACTGGACATGACTGTGTTGATTATATACACTTGTGCACACTGAGCCTATGGAAATGAGGCCAATCGAATGTGAAAAGCAAATGCTATTTATTCAGTACTTGCTGTAGCAAGAACTCAGCCAGCATCACTCCTGTTCGAGCAGGCACAGGAGTGGTGAAATGATAGGGTGGAAAGCAGGGAAGACTCGAGTGCTCTACAGGGGTTACTGGTGTGGAGAACTGCAGGCAGGCTAACTGGCAGTGGGGTGTTGTGTGGGGACTAGTTGGTGGGTGTATGTGGATTTCTCTGGTTGGTCCTAAATTTAGAACAGGGATAAAAGTTATGGAAGCTGTAAGTCATTAATTAAATCCTAGCCATTCAGAGCTTGTTCTTAGGAAAGTTGGTGTCTGTCTTCCTGGATTGTCACTAGAGACAGTCATCTACCTCCTGCAAATCTGACATGTGGAGGCTGCCATACTGGGTTGTTGACTCCAGATAAGGGCATTGGTTTCTTGAGCAAGTTGCTGCAGATTGAGAGCACTGTTTTCATGTACAGTCTGGCCGCTGTCCCATTGCATAATGAGTCTCTCAAGCCAAGCACTTAGAATTTGTGCCCTACACTGCACGTACGACATATAACTCACATAAAAACCAGAGTATATAAGCTAGTTCTGAAGGTGAAAAATATACAGCTTGCTCTACATTCTCAGAAGAGAGTAAAAAGCCTTTGTAGAGCCAGCCTGCAGGCAGACAAGGGTCATGAAATGCAGGCCCAGTGTCAGTTGGCCTGGGCAATTCTGACCCAGACAACTCCACTTTGAAGTCTCATGTCCCCTCACAAGTCACTTAACTTGCTCACAACTTGGTTTCCTGTTCTGTAGCATGACAATAATAGCTAATTTGAGGAGTATAGAAAATAATACACATACGGGAATCATGAGCCATATGATGAGGCCTTCTCACATCCTGCAATGGCCCAAGGTTCTTCAGAGGTGAGCCTTAGAGCACTCAGCTTGACTCAGCCTTTGACAGGTTTGTGTCTGACTCTAGACCCAATTTCTTGGACCATGTTCTTTAGAAAATTTGTCACTGTGAATTCATTTTTCTTTTCTTTTTTTGAGAGAGGGTCTTGCTATGTAGCCAGACTGGCCTTGAACTCATAGCAGTCATCCTGCCTTGGCCTCCTGAAGGCTGAGGTTATTGGCATGTGCCCCCACACCCAGCTTGTGAATTCTTTCTAGGCCCCTTTGATGTTTGAATTTTTTAAAAAATCTTTTCCAGTTATAAAACCCAAGATGATCTTCCTCAAGGACATGGAAGCTATCCTTTGGAGCACAAGCATCAAAGAAAATAGGCCTGTATCTCCGAGTTTCTGTACAAAATAAGCCTACCTTGGATAGGCACCTTTCTCCAAGCTGTAAAGCTACCTCCTCCATGAAGATGGGAGAAATACATTAGTAAGCACACATGGTAAATGACTCTCTACCAACAGGCTCCAAGATTTTTCTGCTGGCTCACCTCAGCCTTAAAATCCCTGCCACTGCCAAGTGTGGTGGCACACACTGGTACTCCCAGCACTCCAGTCACTCACCAAAAGTCCCACCTATGAACACCTGAGGCTGTGGGGGGACATCTGGATACACACTACAGCAAACAAGTCATCAGTGTTGTAAAATATATAAGGTACGTGGGATTACAAAGAAAGCCACCTGTGGCCAGGTGTGGTGGTATACAACTGTAATCCCAGCACTCAGGAGGCTGAGGCAGGAGGATCACTATGAGTTTGAGGCCAACCTGGGCTACAAAGTGAGTTCAAGGCCAGCCTGAACTGCATAGTGAAACTCTGTCTCAAAAAGACAAAAGCAAAACAAAACAAAACAAAACTCCCTACCATCCTTCATCTCAGCTGAGTTGATTCAGTCTCTATTGCAACAACTACAAATAAACTCTTCCCTGCTTATTTATTGAACTATAATTCATATACAATAAAATTGACTGTTTGAAGTTGTATAATTCAGTGTTTCTCAGTACATTTGTAATGTTGTACAACCATCACTACTATCTCATTCCAGACTAATTCCCTTTCCATTAGCAGCCTTTCCCCATTCTCCCTTCCCCTCAGCCCTTGGCAATCACTGACCTGCTCTCTTTCTGCATAGGATAATGACTCCTCTGTGTGTGCAAGAAATGCATTTTCAATAATATACAGTGAAACATTGAGACCCCTGGAGATTTTTTGTGCTAAAGTAATCTGGCAAATGACATTATAAATTCTTTGAAATAGCATTTGGAACCCTAAAAAAGAAAATAGAGATATCTTTGCAGAACTACTAAATCAGAACTAGGTGATGATATTATCATTAATGATAAACCTCCAAGTACAATATTCCACTATTCTAAGAGTCTTTCAAACAGTCAGATTTACATTACAACTCCTGAGTGATGATAGGTGCTCAGTTACATGAACTTTACAACGTAATTTACACTATGATTCCTTTTTACCATTTTCTCCTCTCTTAAAAAAAAATACCTAAGGTATATTTTGAGGTAGAACATTCAAAAGTTGGAAAATTAACGCCCAGCATTTGGCTTAAGAATTTAAGCATTATGAACACAATTCAAGCCACCGTGGGGTCTCAAGTCATGACAACCACTCCACCCCCCGCTCACCAAAGTCTTGCCTGGCAGCTTCTACTCCCAGTTGTGCCACTCAGACCAGGCACAGGGATCTTAGCACATGAGACATTCAGATTTTAGTGACAGAGCTTTTGATAGTCTCCATTATAGGCGCAGTGACTCAGATAATATTCACAGATAAAGACATGTGTGAACAGTATGGAAAGCCATCCATGACTTCCCACATCTTTTGCACAGACCTATGTGTTCCCTGGTCCCCTTGTGCATTTCACATTCTCCTCTGTCATCCAGCCTGCCCCTTGGCTCAGCTCAGACATTGTCTTCTTCTCTCGGATGTTGTTTTTCTGTCACACTCATCCTTACTCTTGGTGCTTCTCTTTTAACCTTCTATACCCCCTTTGTCATAACTTTTCATAGTTCTTTGTCATTTTGAGCTAACTTTTGGTCTTTCCTGTAAATTGTTAGTGCTTTGAAAGCAGGCGTCTTAATTTTATGTCCCTACCTCTTGAACCACAGTGGATGCCAAAAGAACAAAGTGTGGGGTACACTTTTACCCACTTCAAAGTCTCAGAATGAGACTCAGCAACATAATAGATTTTTGGATCTCTTTGAATGTTCTTGTGTGGGAATAATGATCCATCAGATGAGATACTGTTTTCTCTCAAGAGAGTCAATTAACCTGCAAACCATATGCCCTTGCATTTTCTTCTTCATGCTTTTGGCCTTACTATACCTTCACCCCCACATCATTATGAAAAGAAAA